>VYZV01019541.1:51104-101143 GCA_013401275.1 Pandion haliaetus
GGGTCCAACTTGGAGGCAGGGGAGCTTCCAGCAGCTTCTCACAGGAGCCACCTCTGCAGCCCCCTCCTCCCCCGCTACCAAAATACCGTGCCACACAAACCCATAACAAAGGGTTAAAAATTCCCACTGCAGAGGAAGAACACCAAGGCCCCACATTCCAAATCCCATCCATCCAGCTAGGAACCTTTCACAAATGCTTGCTATTTAGCCCAACAAATATTTAAGTATGTATACTATGAAAAACTAGTCCAAACCAAGAGAGCCACTGAGTGCTAGCCTAGATCTGAAAGACAGAAGACTTTGGTTCAAACTCATTTTCTGCCTGTGTCAGCAGAGATACCTGAAGAAAGGCTTGGAGCTATGCAGAATGAAGCAAGTTATCATTTCTACTGCTACAACCCATTGTCAGAGCCCCAGTCAATAAGTGGGACCCCCTGGAATATACTTAACACAAACAGAACAAAAAAGCTCTCCAGCCTGAGAGCTCCCTTGAATTGCAAGATGATGATAAACATTACAGTCACTCAAACACAAACAGTAGCAAGTTCATTTGAAGCAACAGTAGCCACCTATTTTTAGCAGAGTTTGTGTTAGGGAGAAAAAGGCTATTTTCCACAACTCTGAATTAGAAATCCCCATCTCTAAACCACCTCCTTTCCCTCTCATAAGAAGGGTTTGTATCAATGACTGCTCCAGGGAAACTTTCCTTTCTTTCTTTCTTCTTTTTTTTTCCCCCCTTTAAAGCAGAGAAGATCAACTGATGAGATATTATTCCACTCTAGGGGATTGAGTAGATTTTCACTTTGAAACACAAATTTGTACTACAATTTAATGACCTCCCTCCTGAGTATAAGATAAAGGCTTGTGTTCCCATTTACGCAAAGATTAAAAAGCTTTGAGTGCTGAGAAGTATTTAGGATAAAGAAAATTATTTTTAAACACAAATGGCTTTATCATCTAGGAAAACCAATGCAAGTACCAAAGCCTGCAAACACTCCTCTCTGATAATCGGTACACAGTCCTCAAACACATTATAGATGCTGTTGGGATTTTTGGGTTTCTGTCCCTTATTGTTATTAGTATCATGCTAGTATCAAGAGAGGTGCACTCTGTCCTGGTCCCTGCTGTCCTGTGCAAGATCTTTGCAACAAACAGGCATTGGAAGGTAAGACAGCAGATGTCAGAGCAATAACCACCAAGCCCTTTTTGGCATTTAAACTCTTAAAAACTATTAATTAGCTTTTTCTCACCCATCCAGTATCAACTCCTGAGCTTATTATTCTTAAAGGAAAAGGATGAGGTCTAAAACCAAGCTGTCCTCATTTCCACAGGGGGAAGAGGACCCATCTGATAAACCTGAGCTGAATAAAGGCACTGCTGTGGACCTGCTGTATTGAAGTTTCTTACACTAATCAGTACTGCACCATCTCAGTTTCTTCTCTGCTGTGTTCCGTGCAGTTGTTACAAACTTCAGCTGTTAAAGAGCAAAAAGCATTTTTATGTGCCTCATTGCTGATAAAGAGTTAAATGTCCTGTTTAAAAGTACTATGGCAAGACTCCTCTCAACACACTTTTACACTGTCCAGTCTATTTAGTCTGGAGAAAAGGAGTCTGAGGGGAGACCTTATTGCTCTCTACAACTACCTGGAAGGAGGTTGTAGTGAGGTGGATGTCAGTCTCTTCTCCCAAGTAACAAGCGATAGGACAAGAGGAAATGGCGTCAAGTTGCAGCAGGGGAGGTTTAGATTGGATAGTAGGAAAAATTTCTTTACTGAAAGAGCAGTCAGACATTCGAACAGGCTGCCCAGGGAAGTGGTCGGGTCACCATCCCTGAAGGTATTCAGAAAATGCATAGACGAGGCACTTCATGACATGGTTTAGTGGGCATGGTGGTATTGGGCTGACGGTTGGACTTGATCTTAAAGGTCTTTTCCAACCTAAATGATTCTATGATTCTATTTTGACAATCTCGGAATGATTCTTGATGGAGGCTAGTATCAATAACTCCACCAAAACCAGGGTTCAACCATTGAAAACAAGAAAAGCCCACCACCACCCAAGACCACTAGGTTAGTCTACACAGTGTTGGTGCCAAATCCAGGAGCAGCACCATGGGCACACTTTCCAGCTGTAGCTCAGGACCCCAGCAATTGTGAGGTCTGAGATAAGGCTACACTAAAAAAATTTGCAAAGGTGCTCTGAATTATTTTGCTCCCTGCAGTCAGTTATTACATGTCTTGCTACCAAAATTCTGCCTTCCCAGGACATATTCTGCATTGTTCTTTTGCATTGCAAAGAACTCGGCCCTTTGCTGCAGTGATAAAAATGGGAAAGACTGCCAATTTAACAGACGATTCTGCCCACATCTCACAGGCTTTGATCGAGCCATGCATGGCTGGGCTCTGGGTATTTCACTTGGATGAGACCAGGACCTGCAACAAGCGTTGCCCTTGCAGATTTGGCCCCAAAAGGCAGGAGGAGATTCTTTTCCCACATCGATGACTATCCAAGTTGGAAAGGGAATGACAGCAGCTCCAGAAAGCCATAGTCACTTATGGAAATATTTTCAGACTGCCAACTGAAGAGTAAAGAGGAATTCAAGAACGCAGTTCGAGGTCATTCAGTTTTTATCTACTACACAAGCCACTTCGCTTGGCAGAGAACTAAGAAAGCCTCTTTCCCTAGCAACAAGTCATGCTGTACATGCTGCTTATTCATCTGCAAATACGGCTTTTATCCCAGAGGTAATGAACTTAGAGAAGGCTATTCTTAACCACTAATAGGCTAAAAGAACTCAATTATTTTCATTTAAAGACTAATGAGGCTCTCTTGTGAGCTACTAATTTTTTACTTCAGGAGCCATGCAGCACTTGTACCACATCCAAGTGAATAATGGGAGAAAAAAAGTCATCGTGAAGGGCCCTTTTAATGGACGCAGACCTCCTACAGTGCTGAAATTCCCTTTAAACAGGAAAAGAGAAAGATCATTGAGAAGCCCATCCCAGTACATGGAGCAGTGTGCAAGGGTCAAGCTGTAGACCAAAAAGATTATCGCGTAACTGCTTATCATCCCTCATCGTTTGGGAATTTTTACAGCAACATTTCAGCATTTAGACCAAGTGTGGGATGGAGAACACTTGAATGCTGGTTTTCTCAGGCCACTCGATATTGACCTGATATCATGATTAGTCTAATGCACAACAGCTCCTTTCTGAAAAAATCAAGAGATTACACAAGATTACGACAAACAGGACCACTGTTACCAGCTTGTCACCTTCACTTTGGGGAATAAGTCCTTGTGAAAGCTACACACTTTATCTTCCTCTGTGGCCACCCAAGACTGACTGCCACAAGCCTCTAATCACACCTTTAAAAACTTAAAACACATAAGGGGGTTGCTAACCACTGAAAAGTTGTTTCTGGTGTTGGAAAGCAAGGTGGAAAACAGCCTGTATCTCATGCAGGGAAGAAAGCCCTGTTATTTTATCAACATCTGTGCACTTTCTGTATTCTATTATGAGCCCTTCTACCTAACAAATACATTTAACACTTCCTGGGTAAGTCAGGTAGTGATGATATGGCCTCTGCTGCTTCTGAAGTTTCTTAATACTTTACTGAAAGCATGATGCAAAAACACAAGGGAAAAAAAAAGTAAAGAGAAAATTAAGACACCATTATTGAGTGCTGCACTTCATGCTGTTGCCATCAAAATATAATCTCAATTTCCCAAGTCACTGCTATTTGATTCGCACCTCTCTAGCTCCGTCTGGCTGTTCCTCATATAGTGCTAGCCAAGCACACAACACAAAGAGCGCCTCTAGGTCCCTCCTCTCTGACACCATGACAAAATGGTTATCTATACCTAATTTAGTCTCCTGCTAGCTCAGTCATGACACCCAAAATCCTTCAGCCACTATTTTTTTCTTTGTTCCACATGGCTGGTTACAACCAATAGATGCAAGTCTGCTAAGGATGCCTGCACAGGCAAGAGAACAGACATGATGGCCAGAGGTAGCAATGTACCACCATTCAGTCTCACCTCAGCTGCTTCACAGGTTCCTGGGCACCTTTTTCCACTGTTTTTGCTTCATCTCATTTCCACTCCCATCAATTTTCCAGTAAAACAAACTATAATAAAATCCTTTGCAAAAGCTGTTCTATTTCTCCAAGACCAGACCACCCAAAGTTCACTTCTTAGTGCTATCTATAACCCAACATTTTTGTTTGAAATGGCTGTTATTTTCTGCTCACTTCCTCTTTGCCGTTTAACATCTGCAACACGTCAATCAATGACAAATATTAGACATGGCACAGGCTTTGTCTCATTCCTTGTAATTAGAGAGACATGTCCATAATTGAGCTTCTCACTAGGCATCCATGATCTGGATAAAGGGATTGACTGCACCCTCAGCAAGTTTGCGGATGACACCAAGTTGGGTGGGAGGGTTGATTTGCTTGAGGGTAGGAAGGATCTACAGAGGGATCTGGACAGGCTGGATCGTTGGGCCGAGGCCAATTGTGTGAGGTTCAACAAGGCCAAGTGCCGGGTCCTGCACTTCGGTCACAACAACCCTGTGCAATGCTACAGGCTTGGGGAAGAGTGGCTGGAAAGCTGCCCAGTGGAAAAGGACCTGGGGGTGCTGGCGGACAGCCAGCAGAATATGAGCCGGCAGTGTGCCCAGGCGGCCAAGGCGGCCAACAGCATCCTAGCCTGTATCAGAAACAGTGTGGCCAGCAGGAGCAGGGAAGTGATCGTCCCCCTGTACTCAGCACTGGTGAGGCCACACCTTGAGTACTGTGTTCAGTTTTGGGCCCCTCACTNAGGTTGGAGAAAAGGAGGCTGAGGGGAGACCTTATTGCTCTGTACAACTACCTGAAAGGAGGTTGTAGTGAGGTGGGTGCTGGTCTCTTCTGTCAGGTGGCTGGTGATAGGATGAGAGGAAATGGCGCCAAGTTGTGGCAGGGGAGGTTTAGATTGGATAGCAGGAAAAATTTCTTTACTGAAAGAGCGGTCAGACATTGGAACAGGCTGCCCAGGGAAGTGGTTGTGTCATCATCCCTGGAGGTATTCAAAAAGCATGTAGACAAGGCACTTCATGACATGGTTTAGTGGGCATGGTTGACGGTTGGACTCGATCTTAAAGGTCTTTTCCAACCTAAATGATTCTATGATCCACAACTCATGAAACAGCTATCGCGTATGTGTAGAGCAACATATATTCAAAATAAAAGACTCTATTACATTATTTTAGCTATGTATCCAACAGAAGATGTGAACTCCTTATGATCACAGCATAACTCACAATAACCACCCCCAAAGAAACTTTACTAAGAAACACAGCATTCAAGAGCAATACCTTAAGCACAAAAAGCTAACCACAACATGAACTCTCCATCTAAGTAATAAGGCTCAAGCTCCATAACGTTTCCTGGAGATTAATGACCAGCTGAAGGAGTTGATAACCAGAAGCAGACAACTGAATTCTTTAGGAAACACTGCATGAGACCAAGCTCGTTACCCACAAAGGAACTGAGGAATATAAGAGATCAAGTTCTACCTACTGCCTGTCCTTAGTAATAACTTTAGAGTCTGAGGTCTACACTTTCACCATTTTTAGAAATCGTATTTGATTAAGAAAACACTAAAAAAGCAAATTCAAGTGTCTGAAAGACTCTCCTCCAAATGCAAGCTATTGCTGAAACCCAAGGGTTTTTGTCTGCTAGCCAACATAGCAAGCAGCTCAGCAGACACTGAATATTTTTCTAGTTCAGTTTCACAGAACCTTGCTAAAATACAGAATAATTTCCATACAGTCATGTGCTTCCTTCAAACGAAGAAATTTTTCATCATTAATGCCCTATTGATGTATTTTAATTATCCACTGCAGTGTCAGGGCTGAGATGATAAAGCAGCAAACTGTAGTTTTAAGCATTCAACTCATCCCCAAAAGAAGCCTCATTTTTCATATAGTCAGTGTATCAAACTGAGCACTGAAAACTCATCAGTCATGCCTCCACAAGTGTATCTCAAGTTTTATTTGCACATTCAGGTAAGTAATTTTAAGTAAGCAAAAGGCAATCTGACCCCCAATGTAAATGCACAGACTACTGAGTCAAAGTCTTTCACAACTCAGTGTAAATGCAGTAAGAAATGAGTAACAGCTGGTGAGAAAACATCAGCTTCAGGTGTGCAGTAGAAATGGAAGCAAAATCAAAATTGTGTTGTAAAACACAGCAGTTACCTGCTGAAATTTCTCTGGCAACACCAGTGGTCACCCCACAGTCTGCAGACTGTGAGTAATGGCTGAAAACTAGTCTTATCTCAGGCTGCCTCACCAAAAGTTGTCTGCTACTGCAGATGATGGTGACAGTCATCTCTAATTTGTTGGGACTGTTATTCTCTTGATCCAAAACTGTTGGGAGCTGTCACCCCTGCTCACTTGCCTTCTGTGTTTTAATGATACGGGACAGGGGAGACACTTCTGGAAAACTCATGCAAGAGTTAGTAAAAAAACCCTGTGGTTTACAGTTTGATTAAATGATTCTGTAGAATTCAATAGGGGATGATATACTCCTTACAGAAACATTTAGAGGTCATTAAACATTTTAGTACTTCACAGAAACCTCCAATATAAAACACTGAAATTTCTGTTCCGCCCTTTTCATTAAGTGATACACAACATTTCCATAAAGGTTATGAAGAATTTTAAATTGGAATAAACAATTAATACATTTGAATGTTAGTCTTGTTTGTTCCTCTCCTTAAGCAGACAGCCCCCCCCAGTTTCATAATCTGATAAAATAGAGCAGTAGCAGTATCTGCCTACACAAAAAGAGTGAACAATCCTGTGATTAGAAGTGCTAAGTGCAACACAGTATTGTTTAAAAATCCCTTGTAGTTATCTTAAAAACCTATCAAAAATCCAATAGTGAGAAAAAAAACCTAATACATTAACCTCTTAACAGTGTCTGACTGTAAACTTGTTCCTTGAAAGACATTAGCATCCTATAAGAGTGTATAAACAAACATATCCTTGTGGTCTATTTTACAATGGTATCAAATAGAGCAAGAAAGCATGGAGGTCCTTCTTTACATCTGGCGTTTACATTAAATTAACAAGTAATAAGACTCAGCAGCAGAAAGTTCTTATACAGCAAGCAGCAAGATGACACAGTTAAGATACTTTGTATCTTTAAAAGATTTATATTTTAATACAAGACTCAAGAAAACAAGAAATGGGTGGGTTCCTGCATCAAATATCTTAACATCCCAAAGCCATGCCCCTTTTACTTTAGGGCCACATGAAAGATGCCTTTGCACAATGCTAATTATTCTCTGTACTTGCCTAGCTGGGACTATCTACAGGAAGTAAACACCCAGCAGCCTCTAATAGCACAACACCAATACCTATGAAAGCATGCACATGAGAAGAAGCCCACTTTCATTTATGACCTAAGGTAGGACTAGAAGAGTGCCAAATGTATCCAATTATCTCTGGAAATATGCAAAGAAAGGGATTTGGCGCTACTCCATCACATACATGCGATCTTTCCCTGCCCATTCAGTTTATGTGACACTGGAAGAGTTACCCATCAATAAACTTAGCAGGCAAAACCAGAGCAGATGAAAAGGAGCTGACTGGGTCTCACCTTACACTAAGGGACTGCATTAATCCCAGTATTATTATGTAATCCCTACAGATGTCATCCCTTAGGAAAACACTTAACATAATTGCCCATATGCAAACACTTGATAACACATACTGTGCCACTAGCTCTGTACAAGTCATGGACAGTGATGCAATGTCCAATGTATTTTACCATTACACTCTGTAGTAATAATGCACATCCAGTCTCATAGGAAATTATAAGAAGTCCATACTTTCTTACTTCCCCACAGCTGAAGGTACAGGGCCCTTACTCATTTTTTCAAGACAGGGCAGTTACTGTCTCTTGTAAGAAACTAGAAATTACAACTTTACAGTAAGTTTTCTTCTCAGTTTACCCCACAAAAAGCTTATGGTTCCCTCCTGCAGGTAAGTGAAATAAGCAATGCAGACCAAAGAAACTATCATCATACAGAAAAAGTTTGTAGTGAAGACCTATGAAATTTCAAATGCAGTTTTCTGCCAGCTGCGCTTATATTCAATTCACTGTTAATTTAGAGATAAAACAAAAGGCATTTTACTCATCCTTAAAATGGTTGCAACTCTTCTCACAGGTGACTAGCACAAAACTGTCACTACCAGCAGCCATACCACAGCCTTCAGATGCCATGCTGTGGAAGAGGGTATTATCCCAAAGCACCAGCTCACCCCCCTCATATTCCCGAGCTCTGGCATGCTTTCACCAACCCATTATGAACACACTGAAGGCAACATCAGGGCATCTATGCAATTCAACCAAGCACATCCAAGCTCTGAACACATCCAGATCTGTGTGTTGCTTAAGCAAGTTTAAGAAGGCTGTTTCCACCATTGTGATCCTGGATAGTAAGAGCCAGGCTGCAAGAAATAGTTGCCATTTTCATGGAGCCTTTATATAACACACTGCCCCCATTCTCTGCAGCCACAGGAGATCAACCCTCTTTGTCCCTTACAAAATATACTCCATGGGTTTAAAAGAACATTTTTCTTTTAGGAACCTAACTTCGTAGTTTCACTAAGTTCTTTTAGGTGAACAGAAAATCTCATTCCTCAGGATTTCACAGGATTTTCACAGGATTGGTTGGGTTGCTTGTGCATGCAGGTGCTGAATGCATGAAACTTTTCATTCCTTCTTCTAAAAGGCAGGCCTTGGGCAGACAACAACAAAATGTAATTCCTGGAACTCACTATAAAATGCTGCAGGAAAAAAAATAAATGGGATATTTATTTGTCTATCTTGCTGATGACAGAGCCTAGCATTTGCAATTGCTCCTGCAATGACAATCTCAACCTAGGCTAAAAATCAGTGTCTCAACTATTATAACACTAGTGAATTAATTTACCTAATTTTTTTTCTACATATGCAGCTGACAGTTTTGAAAAGGTCTTACCTTAATTAAGATAGTCCTAGCATGCCACTTCACGTCCCTGCCAGAGTTCATGGCTTTGCCTTAGACAAAAATCTGTGTCGCACTCAGTGCACAACATGTGCATCGTATTGTGGACTTAATCCACAGATGAAACTACATTAATGATCATCAATACCATTTAATTCTTTTTCAATATGCTACAAGCCCCTCACAAAATGAGGTCTGTATATTTTCATAATATTAACCACAACAGAATCCTCTTTTCAAATCCTATTAAAAGTATTATCTCTACCCACTTTCACTCACATTTTGCAACATTTCTAAGTTAAAAAGTGTTTATTAAATTATCCATACACTAAAACTAACTGTGGATAATTGAAAATATCTGAAAACCACAAACCTAGGCTTTTCCTTTTGGGATACTAAACTTCTCCCCACAGAAGACTGCACAACCCTTCACTTTGCAAGCCACATAATAGGTAACACTTTCTGAAATTGCAGCTCAAAAACTCTCTCTGTTCATTCGGATACCTGTCACGCTAGGTAGAGCGGATGATCATTTAAGGATGAACATTTGTCCATGCTTCCTGCCCTTCTCTCCCCCAAGACACCAGCCTCAGCCTTTGTTCTTTCCAAACATCCCCAATACCCTCCCGCCCCCAAGCTTTTTTTAGCACTTTGTCCTTCCACTCCACTTAACCAACACAAGGGTGGGGAGAACGTGAAAGGACAGTGTTACCTGGAGTAACACTGTCAGAACACAACTGCATCCTGACCATGCTTTGCATCAGAGTGCAAGGTGCAAAATGGGACTTGTCACCAGATCTAAGTGACAAAAGCATTCAAGTTTCTGCCACTCAGGACAAATACAGGCATACACAGAGCACAACTCTCCTCATATTCACCTGAAGCAGCATTTTCCAGTGGTTATTCCTCCTTCATTACCAAGCTAGTTCAGAAGGAGGTATGCACACTTGAATAACAACTAATTGCTTTGAAGAGAGAAAGGAGAAATGCCCAGGCCTAAACACTGGTCACTACAGACTTCTTGAACACATCAAGGTCAGTGCAATACCCATACCACCAGCAGGTAGATGATGTGTAGCCCATAGTATGCTTTTAAACTGCCCTAGGGGACACAGATGCTGTCCGAGAACCCAATCATTGAAAGAAACTGTGCAACAGCTGCATTGCACTACTCACCCAACTCAGGGCCAGGAGATTGCCAGGACACAGCTGAAGAAAATTAGCTGTCTAAATAATTATCCCCAGCAAGTCAAGAAACTTACACCTGACATTCCTGATTCACAGCCAATTGTCTCCTGCACGCAAAGCTGCTTCTCCTAGGTATCAGCAAACTGTCTCCCTGTGCCTTTGCTGATATGCAGAAAAAGCAGTGGTGATCTATTTTGACATTCCCCCCATTCCTACTTGTGTCTCCACACCACTTAAACCAAACTCATGCCCTTCCTATGACTGTTTTTCAGAAAAGTGCTTGCAGAAATCCAGATAAAAACAGCCATAATTGACATTGCCTGGCACACACTGCTGCTCAGGAACTCATCTCAACCACCATTACTGTGGTGAATGGAGTTAAATTCAGCTGGCAGCAGGTCACAAGTGGTGTTCCTCAGGGATCAGTACTGGGGCCGGTTCTCTTTAATATCTTTATCAATGATCTGGGCAATGATGGATTGAGTGCACCCTCAGCAAGTTTGCAGATGACACCAAGTTGGGTGGGAGGGTTGATTTGCTTGAGGGTAGGAAGGATCTACAGAGGGATCTGGACAGGCTGGATCGTTGGGCCGAGGCCAATTGTGTGAGGTTCAACAAGGCCAAGTGCCGGGTCCTGCACTTTGATCACAACAACCCTGTGCAATGCTACAGGCTTGGGGAAGAGTGGCTGGAAAGCTGCCCAGTGGAAAAGGACCTGGGGGTGCTGGCGGACAGCCAGCTGAATATGAACCAGCAGTGTGCCCAGGCGGCCAAGGCGGCCAACAGCATCCTAGCCTGTATCAGAAACAGTGTGGCCAGCAGGAGCAGGGAAGTGATCGTCCCCCTGTACTCAGCACTGGTGAGGCCACACCTTGAGTACTGTGTTCAGTTTTGGGCCCCTCACTACAGAAAAGGCATTGAGGTGCTGGAGCGTGTCCAGAGAAGGGCAACAAAGCTGGTGAGGGGCCTGGAGCACAAGTCTGATGAGGAGAACCTGAGGGAACTGGGGTTGTTTAGGTTGGAGAAAAGGAGGCTGAGGGGAGACCTTATTGCTCTCTACAACTACCTGAAAGGAGGTTGTAGTGAGGTGGGTGCTGGTCTCTTCTGTCAGGTGGCTGGTGATAGGATGAGAGGAAATGGCGCCAAGTTGTGGCAGGGGAGGTTTAGATTGGATAGTAGGAAAAATTTCTTTACTGAAAGAGCGGTCAGACATTGGAACAGGCTGCCCAGCAAAGTGGCTGAGTCATCATCCCTGGAGGTATTCAAAAAGCATGTAGACAAGGCACTTCATGACATGGTTTAGTGGGCATGGCTGACGGTTGGACTCAATGATCTTAAAGGTCTTTTCCAACCTAAATGATTCTATGATTCTATGATTACAGGATCTGTTTTTTCATCCCTCCAGCTGTAACTACTATTGCCCAGCATAGTAAAAAAAAAAGTCTCTTCAGATCTTACTCCATTTTCATGCCAATGAAATCTTGCGCAGGCACCGATTTCAGTGCCACCTTCTAAATTTAGGAGTCCCATGGAAATGCTGCAAGTGCCCTTTCTTGGCAGATAACATCAAGGTCTATTCTGAACCATTTATGCCATTCACGAGTCTAAAGTAATCATTATTGTGTATCAGTCTATTACCAACCTTAGTGGGTTTTATTGGTTTGGGGGTTTGGTTTTTTTGGTTGTTGTTGTTGTTTTGTTTTATGGGTTTTTTGGTTTGTTTTAAATAAAGTAGAAAGACAGGATCTGCTTTTATAACAGGATTTAAGGCATTTCTTAATAACACTACTTTCACTGTTACAACCTAAATAGCCTTAAACCAACAAGATAGCAAAAGGAAAAAAGTCACCATGACCACCACAAAAAAAAAAAAAAAAAAAAATTAGCTGTTTTAGCAGATATGGAATAAGGTATTTATATAGGTTTGGAAAATTTGTGTAATAAAGTTTAAGTAAATGAAACTGTACCAAGAGTCATTAAACTGATAGAACAGCTGTGCTTCCCTCTTATCTGTCTGGTTCCCAGAACCTCTATTCTAAAGCTATTTCTAATCTTTTTACCAGGCTCTACACATAAAATGGCTTGTCCAGAAATTTTGGTTTTCTTAGAAAAACCTCACTGAAAAACATAGGGTTAATTTGGAAAGCAATGTGAACTAGGAGCTTCACAGCATCATGCAGGATCACTTACACTTCAGATAGGAAGTCAAAAGTCTCATCTCCAATACTCTTCCATTAAAATACTACCTCCAGCGTTTTCCTTTCAGTCTTTAACATGTTAGCTCTTCTCTTAGAGAAGCACAGCTTCTTCCCTCCTCCCCAGCTCAACTCCACCACTGCCAAAATCCAGCCAGACCACAGCCAGACTGAGCTCAGCAACCTTTCCTGAAACCCTCCTTCCCCCTCTCCTCCACATACTGCCCCAAAGAGGGCAGGCAATAATGGCATTCCCTGCTCCTGCTGACACTGCTACTGTTTGGGAGATATGCACCAGGGCTGCCCATGAGAGAATTTATGTGGGCTTTCCAAAATTTCACACAGATAATTGTATCCCTTAGTAAATCTTTTCCTGAAATGCTTTAGATAGAGCAAATCCTACCTTACTGCAACATCATCTTTTGGGTCAAGTTAGAAGGCCTTCTCCCAGTACTTACTGACGCAGACATCTCTTTCTGTCCCCTCCCAGCCCTGGCCATTGCACCTCTCAAAGCAGATGATAACAGTTTCCTCTCTAGAGGGACTCTCTACCACCTCACTCCTGCTGGGCACATAGTGGCTGAATTGTAAGCTGTCTGTGTAAGCAGTTAATAGAGAAATCTCTCATTCAACCTTCTCGCTGACTACACATGCATTAATGAACTCCACAAAGTGCAGCAATTCTTTTCAGGACAGTATCTATTATTCACAGCCACCCTACCTAAAAAGTCTTTAGGCTCTTCCTGAATGTTTGCAACACACAGGGGACCTGCCAGACACAGTTCACAGGATAATGGGGGCGGAGGGGTTGCGTTTAGCTGGATTCATTCTTCAGCAGCCAACTTTCCCATTGCCGGCATTACAACCAATTTGAGAGAAGCATATGTGTTGTAACATCTCAGAAATGCCTTGGCATTTTACTGTCTTGTTTGTTTAACATTATTATTCTATTGTCAAATGTTAATTTAAAAGTGTCTACACATTGAGACTTAGCATTCTGTAAAAAAGCCCTTTTGTCCCTGTTTCATCCACAGAGCATACCTTCATGAGCTCTGCTGTGAGCTGCCTAAGGTTTGAAAAACAATAGTGGCTGAAGTCTTTTATGAGAAAGCACTACAAGCCAAATACTGAAGCTAATGCCATTTGCAGATGCACACTGTGTCTCACAAGCTGAGTCAAGCAGAATAATAGAGAAAATAATTACCCTCTGAAGAAAATGGAGAGAATGTGAAGAATGGTGGTTAACAGATTAATGAAAGTCTTACCAGCTCTTTAGGTCTGGCAGTCCAGCTCTTCCTCCCCACACCTGTTGTGAAACCTTGGTCCTGTTCTCTAGCCGCTCATTTAACATGCTCTTCCCTCGATCTCAGGTTACATTCTTTGAGCCTACACAACTCAACTAAATTTTCTCATACAGGCCCCTCTGACCACTTCACCCTCCCTCCCAAGGTCAAATGCTTACATTCATGTCCAAACTCCCACAGCACCACATTCAAGTCCCTTATCTGAAAAAGACTGCACAGCTCTGCATGCATATATTTAACCTCTCTCTGAAATTCCCCCTGCTTCCACCCTCTTGATGCTGCCAGCTCAAATTACATTCCAGAAGCTACAAATGTCAACTGGACTAGTTCACGTTTGAGCTACTAGATCCACAAAGCAGTTTCTCACTGGGATCCCAGTATTGGGCAGCATCCATCTCCTCTTGTCTCTCCACCAGTACTCCTATTCCAGCAGCAAAGAGATGGCGGGACAGGGATGATGGAAATCCATCATCCATGCTCTGCAGATGGCCTCAGTCCTGACACATGGATGCTGCATGCTGCTAGAGGAAGCCAAGTGTGAACAGTGCTTAAGCCTTTCACCCTTGCCTGTCCTCTCCTACTTCCCCAACTCTGCTCCTCTCCCAAAGCACAGTGCAATGGGACAGGGAGGGAGAAGAGCAGGAGCACACTGCGGACATTTACAGTGGAGAAAACAATATAAATTAAAACCAAACTAAAGAATGGATGCTTTCTGGCAGAGTCCATCCCAGTCAAGTATACAAGCTTGCTCTTCTCTTGAATGGTAATACTTTCTTTTGGATAACAGGGTAGCCTGAAAGCTTATGAAGGAATACCTGCTTAGGTACACAGGTGAACTCAAGCCTTTCAAAGTAAGAGAAGAGGGTCTGAAAACATCCTGCATTTCTAGGGTCCTGTAGCATACTGGAGACACACAACTGTTGATCACTGCACTGGATGCAAGTCCTATGGTTGCCATTACACAGAACATCACACAACTGAATTACCATGCACTGCTTTTGAGAGCTGTACTAAATGTCTGATACTTCAACATATTCAGGAAAGAAATTATTTGAGAAATATTGGAATATTTGGGGAAAATAATTTTTTTGTAAATACAGTGAATATGCATCATTTGACTAATGGAATTCTTAACTTCTGAAACCTGGTGTCTTTTAACTGGTACTGCTGGGTTTGTAACAGAGATCCCATGTTACCCAGAAATATACAGAGGCTGCAAATTGAGCAGGACCCCCAGCAATGGAAAAGACATTGAGACACATCTGTAGTACAGACTCCATACGCAACACTGCTTTAGTTAGGACACCATTGCTCTAATGATTCGAAGAACAACAGCTCACATATACAGCTATTCTGAACATTACGTCAGTATTTTCAGCAGGACACAAATAACTGTTAGAAGTCCCAGTGCTGTCATCTGGGATACCAAGAAAAGCAGCAACAATTTAACCTCGCAGCCCTTCCTTCTGTTTAATTAAACATTTTATTAGAAATATTACTGTACTTATGTATGAGTCATCATATCAAAAAAGTGCAAGAATACAGCTGTTTTGTGAATGCAAGCCAAGAATGGGTATCTTGGTTTTACTTTGTGTTTTCTTCATGTCAGCTTAATAGCTTAATTAGCTTTACTCACAATGTTAAATACTCTCAGATTTAGACATTAAATCAGCCTTTCGTACATTCAGAGCAGTAGATGTGTTTTCTTCACTCAGTTAATTGGATACTTCTTTCCGGCGTAGCAAAGGGACACCAAAGCAATCACTGTGTTTACTAGACTAGCTATTACACTAAAGAGGTTAAAACAAATGCCATCATGCACACTTGTTTGTTTTTAAAATTGGATGTAATCTGTTTCTTGCAATCACACATCCACAGGCCTTGTGAGAAACATCACCTGAAACCAAGGGTCTTTATGCATTGATCCTAAAATCCTGATTTCACACTTGACTAAAGGCTGTATTTTCATGCTCCAAAGTCACAGGTGCCTTTGAAAATGTAAAGCTCCAGCTCACAGAGGAGAAGAGAGAAGGACTGGGACTTCTCTTTCCAGTGAAGACTGCTCCACAGCTGACAAGAGCCAGTGATAGCACTGATACTTGCTAGACTTAGCCTTTTAATTGGAACAAGTGCTTTCTTAAAACTTGGAGACTATTTTAAGGAAAAAAATCTCACTAATTCCTCTCTAGCATCTCCTCTGCATAAGATATGTGAATCCTTGTCTGCAGCTGGCTGAGAACAGCTTGATTACTCATAAACCACTAGATTTTACCTTCACCTTGGTTTGAGCCAGAGGGTAGAAACTTATTTTATGCATTTCTTCTTGTTGTCACATTATAAAATACTGAAGATTTATTTTTCTCTGTACCCTCCACCTCATCTCAAGTTAACCTATTCAAAAATGAGGCAATTGGCCAGAAAATTGAAAGCCAAAAACTTCAGTACATCAAAAAGTCTGACACAGAGGCTCTGTATGTTTTATTTTTCAGCTGTGACTTGTACTTCTTTTTCCCAGATAGTGTTGGTTATATAAATGACATTATATAAATACAGAAAGAAAATGAAGAAACACACCTGGAATAACAATCAAAGCCAGGAAGCAAAAGGAAAAAGATCTTCTGTTGATCTGAGGTTAGTTAAATGCAACATACATCTTTTACAGCCTTAGACTGTGAATGAAATTAACACTGGACTCCTTCCAGACTAATCTGTGAATTCTCATACCAAACAACGTACCTTCAGGAGTCCACTATTACACATACCTTGCTAAGCCTCACCCCCATGCAGCTTTTCACTCCTGGCAAGATACTTGGGGACAGAAGAGTTATGATATTGTATGGAATTCAACACACCTTCATTTAAAGGAAATGAAGCAGGTTTGCTGCTCATGAGATCGAACTGGCGTTCTTGAGAGGCACAAAGAAGGTTACAGCACAGTAAACTTCACGTTGCTACATCTCCTTTTCTTTCCTGACACCACTGTATGTCTCATCCAAGCTCTACCCATGGCCAATCTCTCTGCTCTTAAACATTTATGTAAGGAATTGTGAAAACAGATTGATCTCAGTCTGCCTTTTTTCTTTATCCTTTTCAGAGAAGTGCTAACAGGAGTTGTAACTAATACCAATCACACTTGCATTTCTCATGAGGTGTTTTCTCAAAAAGTTCCTCTAGGCAATCTTTTGCCTGTTGAAAGGGATTATTTCTGTAGCACATAAAAGTTGGTTTATATAGCGCATCATCTGTCTCACAGGAAACTAGATCATTACATTGGAATTAAGAGTATGCAGATGAAGAGGTAATACAGCATTCAACAAAAGATCTCAAGAAAAGCTGTGAGGCCCGCTCCCAGATACTCCATGGTTAGTGGTTCTGTATTAGAAATGAAAGGTTTTATAGTAAAGTGTACCTAGTAACAACTTCATGTGCAGAAAAGATACCAGGAGAAACACAACATATAAATAATTTGCTGAATATACTTTCAGCTCACAAAAGCTAAACAGAATTTCAGTAATTGCTGGTACACGATGGGATAGGTATCACTTTTAAGACCAGGGAGAAAATCTGGAACCGTAACACTAGGCTGTATGTGGCAAAAAGTAACTTTAATAAAAATGACAGACAGAATGTTTTTAATAATATCCTTTCTCTCCACAAATACTAAACCTCTTCTTCAGATGTGAAGCATTATTTATTGCTCTTCAACTGAGGAAAAGGCAAAGAAGGAAGAGGAAAAAAACTGCAAGTGTGTGTCATTCTCACTGGGCTCCAAAACATGTAAATACTTCCATGTTTTTTTCAAGCTGTTCACTTTTTTTTTCATCCTGCTAGAGTATTTGTGCTTTTTAAAATGCATTTTTAGGATACTAAAGTTCTGATTAAACAGGCAAAAAAATGAGTTCGTCCTCACCAAATACCAAGTGGGCAGCCTGAGCTCTATGCTCCTCAGAGCATATGGACAGAAACACACTAATTACAGTAATAGATACAGGATGATGGCATGCAGGCTTTTCACTGCTCCCCATTCTTCACATGTCTAGCAGTATTTCAAGGCTGAAACAGTCATCTCTCCAAAATAAAGGAGATCTGCCATTTTATCTTTGCTTATGGGAAGAAAGGAAAACTTAACTTTGAAACAACAGACATTACGGAAACACAGAGGGAAAAGGGGCAGGCAAGTAGTCCTAAACCAGAGCTGAAACCTATGGATTAAGCGAGGAAAGTCTATGCTGCTGAGCTATCATGCAAGAAGATTGTTGTGAGATCCCCACTGTATTCTGGGAAATGCACATATGGTGGCTTACTAAAGCATCAGCTCATTACTTAAATCACAGCCTCGTGTCTGTTTTCTATCACCTGCATGACCAGATCATTACACTAATGCTTGGTTCATGCCAACAGACTTCCAAAACACATGCCTCTGTCTATGAAAGTCCTTAGTACTCTCCAATTACTTGTGGTCATTATTCAAGAGTTAAAAACATTTGCTTTTTCTTGGAGACGCTGCAATTACTACTCACTCAGAGCAGGAGCTCTTTGTGGGTAGCTGCATAGGCTTTTAATGGATTTTATTCTGCAGCCCAAGCAGTAACAGAGAAAGCTTTTGTTAGCTCAACTTTTGTGCTGCAGGTCTGCTGAAAAGGGTGTCCCTCCAGCATTAGAAGTTAATTTAGCTGCTTCTGTTACCATTCAACCCTTGGCCTCTGTTCTGAGGCTGCCAACACAAATACCACCTGTGATGGCCATCCTCATAAACTTGTACGAAGGGATTTGAAAGGTCTGGCTCAGCTTGTAAGGGAACACATGGAAATCCAAAGGCTCTAATAACCAAGACACCAAGGAAGGGGTTTTTTTTGTCCACAGTGTCTATGTTACATAGCACGTCTTCACAATTTCACTGCGTTTGGACTTGCATAGGATTCAGGTCATTTTTCATGTCATGAGCCTAAGCTCACACAGAAGAGCATTTATGCAGTCCAGCTGAATGAAGTTGAAATCAGTGGACTTGTACAAGTGCTGCTAAAAATTATTGCTAGAATCGGTCCTCAGTTACTACAGCAACAATATTTAAAAAGTCCCTTAGCAATATGCAAGGAAATAAGCAAGCATACCTAGGATTTCTTTAAATAGCGACATTAACTATGGCCTACACAAGACTATGCAGCACCAATTGAACTTTTCCACATTTCAAGCATTATCTTAATAGCATACACTAAGCTAGAAGCTACCTGCAGCAGCTCCAGATTATGAGTTGATGATATTGCACTGAATTTGATCAGTCAGGCTCCAAAACACAACATCCGCATCTATTCATTATCTCAAGTGTTTGCCCTTAGACAAGACAAACTTATCACACAGCCTCTGTTGTTCAAATTAATGGAGTGCAAAAAAATATTTACTTTTATAATAGTTAAGGCTCCACATATGCTTGAAAGAGAAAGCATTGGATTTACATAAAGATTAATTTGGAGATTGATTTCCACAGAATTTCACCTTATACCCTCATACGTGCTGTGTAGCCGTATTCACGTTAGTTGCTTTACTCTGCTGGTACAACAGCTCTTAAGCAAGGAAAGCCAGAGAGAAACATCTAGAGCAGAGCATTGCTGTCCAACTGAGTATGACAAAAGGCATTGCACTGCATTGGAGTTGATAATACAAAACCACTGGCATGATCAGGAATTTAGATCAGCAGTCTTTCAGACAAGGAGGTGGTAGTAAGAAAAAAATCAATGACAACCATCACAACATAACAGTAAGTATATTTTTTAACCAGCAGCAGCTTGACACCGTCCTTACTCCTCTGCACACAACTTCATTAGCCTGTTAAATAAACGTTCATTAGCACCCACCAGAAATGCACTTTTCATCTGGCAGGCAACAGAGAAAAGTAGAAAAAGTATCTCCCCTTTCCTCCCTGCCCCAAACCCTGTCAATTGGCATGAGCCAGAAATGGAGAGGAAAGGAGGGAGGGAAAAATGGTGTAAGCATAAAAAGTAATGCAAGACTCAAGACAGTTACAACCCCACCACCATGGAAAAGCAGTTTTGTACCATCTAGCAGCTTCTTACATCTGGAAGTATTACTCATCCATGAAATGCAGTGAGGCACACTAAGGGTTTAACTTTACTTCAGAGTTAGCAAGCTATTATGAACAAGTTAGTTCCCTGGTCCCACAAAGCGAAAGGTGGGGGCAGTTCTCTGAACATTTGGATGAAGCGGATGCATTGGCCACCACAAACTGAATTAAGCTGTTGGCTAGCTTACATCGTATTAGAGTGCCTATCTTTTCCAATCTAACAGCAGCTGTTGGCTGAGTCTAATTATACACACAGTTTATGCAACACATGGTAGCATACTTGAGAGCTTTAGCTCTGAATACACACATGGGTCAATGGTGCTAGCATTTTCAGGCAATGCCACGAGGCATTTTTGCTTTGTTCTATTATGAAAATATTTACTAAAACTAATTTCCCAGTTTGGATTGATTAAAGATACAGAAGTCTGGAAACCTGTATTTGTTGTTCCCAACTGGCTTTGAAAGAGGACCTGGGGCTGTACTGCCTGCCCCATAAACAGGCAGACTCAGGTGGGATCATCTTTTCTTTACCATTCTGACCTTCTGAGTTTGGCTGCAACAACAAAAAGTCCCAGTGGAATACACAAGTCCAAACATCATGAAAGGTTCACATTTCCCACCTACAAAACTGTCTCAACTCAGGGAATTTTCAACTTTAGTCACTGGACTGGTTTTCTGAAGCCTAAAAGGAGATAGACATGTTCTCAGATTTGCACAGCATCTAGGTCCACTGTTTCTTTTTTTGTTTTGGGGCAGGTGGATGTCAAAATACATCAAGAAGGCCGACTGTGGAAAATATTTAAACTGAAGATCTACTCAGGCAGCTAGTGGAACTAACCATTTAATCTGTTATTTTCCAAGTCATCAAATGGGATGGAGACACTGAACCATGTCAGAGAGCATCAACCGTACAGCTGGCCCTCTGTGAATGCTATAGATACTGGGAGAGGATGGGGGCAGTTATTTCACCATTTGGAGGCAAAGGAAAACCATGGGGAAGTTGGGGTCAGAGCTGAATCTGAAGAGAGGTAACAGCAATGCAAGAAGGACAAAGACTGCATCTGAGAGCTGTTTTGAAAATTCACTCAAGTTCAGGGAGAATGATAAGCTATAAGCCCTCAGGAATGAACTATGCACAGATTTAAACAAATTGGTACAATAGCAGGAGAGTATTTTGTAGATGTTACCAGTACAGTCACAATGATACAACTGCTACATGCAAAGCTGACTAAGAGAGGCACTGATTACTCCTTGCATTGCACTGAAACCTAAAAACCATCTTCATGGGGAAATTGAATTTGCAACAGCATAAGCTGGGGCAAAGCACTGAGCAAGAATTGCCTGATTTTGGCACAGAATCCATAACCTTGCACAGTGTTTAGTGACACTCCTGTAATTAACATGGCAGTTAATGCTGGTGGAGAAACTTATTGGGCCAAGTCCAAGGCCTCCAAAGTTTTTCAAAGGAACAAAGCAAAGAACAATTACTGAAAATTCCAGTTCACATTTTTGGTCTGAAAGAAGCAGAAAAGGGACTTAAAGTTGGAATTTGATCACCTCCAAGTTGAGCACCTCAGTGACTGACCTTGGGGCTATTTGTCTCAGGCTGGGGACAGAAGTTCAGTCCTGTGAATTTGAGAAACTTTTCCCAAGCAACAGAATAATGACATTAGAAACACCCTGGTTTCAAATAACCTTAGCCTTATCACACTAATCTCTTTTGTACAATATCCCCATGGGTATCTACTGACCAAAGTGTATTATACCTTTAATAGCACTGACATAAGTCATTACAGTAAAAAAACTGTGTGTCTATGAATAAGTTGCTGAAACCTGCAGCAATAAATGACTTAACTTACAAAGGCATGCAGGTATTAGAAACAGCAGAACTTTCTACTGTGTGTAAAATCTAAGACCTATCCTTCAATAACCATCCCTGTATTCCAGAAATTTCACAACTAGAGTTGCAACAGCCTGCTTATATTCATATACTCGAGGAACCTTGAAAACCCATCAAAAAAAAGCTCAAAGCAGTTTGGGGACTTTCACTTCACTTTCTGCACTGAACAGCCACCACTGTAGCAGTTCACTATGTTAGGAAGACCAGGCTTTAGATTGCTTTGCCTGTTGCCATGCCAGGTCATATCTGTTTCTGTCTCACATAGAAAAAAAGCACGAGATTCTGCTACTCACATCAGACAGGATACAACTCTTCTTGCCTCATCTGAAACTCAATCAGTGATAGAGCTAAGTTAATTTTCAGTTTAAAACTAGACAGACCTTATGTCCAGTGGATGGAGACCAAGAATTATCAGAAAGGAGAAAAATGCACTTGTCATAAATAGAAAGGTATGTTACACAGAGGCTTCTTTCCTTTAACTAAGTGTTTCAAGAAACAGGAAATATCATTACACTAGGAACACATGGCTAACCCTAAATCTGTTTCTAGTTTGTACGATGCGTGCAAAACTGCAGCGAGCAGTACCTTACCTTACTGAGCGGATGCAAAGTCAAAAGCCGTGAAAGGAAAGAAAATAAAGCAGAGATCACACTCCAGACTGCCGAATGACAACAGGATATCAAGAACAACCAGGCCACGACTGTGCTGAGCACAGTGCGAGCCAACTGCTCTGCTGCAACCTGCAGGGCAAGTTTACCCAACAACAAGCATTCCACGAGCAGAAAATATTAGAAGGGGCTTACAGTCAGTCACAAGGAGGTCCCATCCAAACATCTGAAAAAATGGGGCCACTATTTCTTGTCTACTTCATATTTTTTTCAGATGAAGTTCAGCAAGATCAGCTGGAAACCTTTTATCAGGACTGCTCCAGAGCATGTTACTGTCTCAGGAAGTGATTGGCAGCTGACTGCCTTTGCAGAATACCACATCATTTGACTTTTTAAAACCCTCATCTAAGGTGTGTTGGGCATCCTTCCTTTCCACTGCATTCACATGAACTGTTTAAGGTGTGCTTTCTGATGGATTTCTTTGTTGAGGCTTTTTATTTGTTTGGTTTTTAACTTCTATATTCACCACCCTCAGAAAAATTTATCCAATAGTCAATAATAGAAAGCCTTTCTAGTAAATCCTTTCGTTACTGGCAAACATCACTATTGATCTCAAGAAAATCCTATATAATTTCATCCAGCGTATTGAGTTTCCAGTGAAATTCCTGAGAAACATGCTTTCTCTATCAATCCCCCCACATTTCTTGTGACACCTGCATAATTGTATTTGATTAATTTCTCCCCTACAGTTTGCAATAGGTTTTAGGTAACTCAATATTTCAAAGTACTGCTCCTACACATGTGAGGGTTCACCCAGTAACACATATCCATCCCAAGACCGTTTCTGTTTCCTAGACTAATAGCAAGTGTTTTGCCTAGAAATGGAACACAAAAAAAAAAAATCATCAGTGGTCTGGACACTCCTTGCTGTTTTAACATTAAGTCCCTGAATTTGCTCCGTGAAAGATGGAGTTTTCATCAAGGCCCATGAAGCCAAGCATGCAGAGACTTGGTTCTTCACATCCTCCCCTATGCAAGACCAAGGGAGCTGCTCTTACAAGTTGTTATGGGTTTGTGTTGCACGGTTTTCTTTGGTAGTGGGGGAGGGGGCTGCAGAGGTGGCTCCTTTAAGAAGCTGCTGGAAGCTCCCCTGGCTCCAAAGAGTCGGACCTGCCTCTACAACCCAGACAGGGAGTGACGGTGGCAGCGCCTCTGGGAGAACAGATTGAAGAAGGGGAACCGGCAGTGTGGGGGTTGGGAAACGTGAGAGGAACACTTCTGCCAATACTGAGGTCAGTGAAGAAGGAGGGGGAGGAGGGGCACCTGAGGAGGCTGATGGCCCTGCAGCCCATGGTAAGAAGGCAGGCTGTCCCCCTGCAGCCCAGGGAGGGGAACGGCGGAGCGGAGGCTCCCGAAGATGGCCGTAACTCCATGGTAAAAACCACGCTGGAGCAGTGTGAGACTGGAGAGCAGCCCACGGAAAGGACCCGCGCCAGGGAAGTTTGGGAAGAAATGAAGCCCGTGGAGAGAACCCGCGCCAGGGAAGTTTGTGAGGAACTGCAGCCCGTGGAAAGGACCCACGTNGCAGAGACAAGGTGTGGGGAGCTGACCCAACCCCCCTCCCCTGTTCCCCTGTGCCGCTGGGGGGGAGGAGGGAGAGGGAAGCAGGAATGGAGCTGAGCCGGGAAGGTGGGAGGGGTGGGGGGAGGTGTTCTGAGGTTTGGTTTCCCTTCCTAATACCCTTGTGGTTTGTTTTTGATTTGATTTGTAGTAAATGAAATGGATTTTGTTTCTTCCCCAAGTTGAGCCTGTCTTTTGCCCGTGACCATAAGTGGGGAGTGATCCCTCCCAGTCCTTGTCTCGACCCACGAGCCTGCCTTTGGATTTTCTCCTCATCCCAACGTGGCCAGGCGCGGGGGTGGGGGGGTGAGCGAGTGGCTTCGTGGTGCTTTGTTACCGACCGAGCTGAACCCGAAACCACGACACAAGTCAAAGCAATATCTGCTGAGAAGCTGTTTAGCTTGCTACGCTGCTTTTCAGTATTTACACAAGAGCTGGTTCTTGTGGTTTTCCAAAGACAAGGACCAGAGTGAATAAAACTCTGATCTCCCTTACTGAAAATCCTCTAGGCATCAAGAAGAGATGGCCATTTCTTGTGATACAGTTCTGAAGTGCGTGTACGCTTAGGTTTTTTCCCTCTACCCAGAAATGTTATCCATTCCCTTTTAACATGTAAAAAAGCATGATGCTCGATCTTTAATCATATTCATTACTAATACTGGAAGATTTCCCCTACTGACAGGCTAAGTTTCAAATTATGTAATTATCACATTAATTTCTATTTAACACATTCATTAGAAGCTTTATTTTAATTTAAAAATGCAACTGAAATTTGTCAAGTTTCCTATTAATGCCTTTAAATGGATTTTTCTGTCAATTAAATTTTTTACACAAATTGAATTAAATGGGAAGCACATATTTTCCCAGAAAGCAATACTTCAAAATATATTCTGTTTGTACATCAGAGACAGTCTTTCCCATACAGACAAATGGTGACCTGTACTTAAGATTCCAGCTGCCACTTACTCAGTTTCAATCAAAGACCGATTCAAATTCCATGTTTAAGGTTCACACCTTAGCATTCAAATCTGCTGTCCTTTCCCAGGGTTTGTCTAAGATCCTGTGAGCCACTGAATACTGTTTAGCATTACTGACGCAAAACAGTTAAGAGCTTAACAAGATCTAGAGGATAAAAACTGCAAGCCAAAATGTTCAGAATGCGATATAAACTGAAATAGCAGATCATCATCTGCTTTCAGGCATACACCAACAAGTATTTCTTGAAGGCTAGTTCATAGCTCTTTAAGATCTCTCTACTGTACACACCTCAAATTCAAGTCCATAAAGCAAGTTGAGTGGAAACAACAACATTAAATTGGTGCCTAAGCCTAAACCACTGTTTTGACTGGATGAACTTGCCCATTCTTCTTCATTTACAACTTCCTATCAATGATGCTCCATCGGTACATGTTACCTAGCTTTGCTCCCATAAACTCACTTCCTCAGTAACACCAGAAGAGTGCAACAGCAAAGCTGCAATGAGGAGATGATGCTTGGAAGCTCCCTCCTGCTGCTCACAAAACCACATAAAAAGTATGCTGCGTCACTGAGAGGGCATCAACTTTCTTCTCCCATCTTCAGTTAAGACCATGCCAACCCAGACACAGCTGGAGAAGTTAACCATAGGCAGAGAAGAAAGCAGGAAATATATTTTCATGGGCTGCATTTAAACAACAGCTGTACTGTGAAATGGAGAATGCTAAATGTTGATTTCTTTCAGCTGCCCACATTTCAAGCTTGGACAGCTGACCTTCAGATGTAGCATACTACCAGCTTTCTAAAGCACAATGGGCTGTCAGGAGTAAGTTGACTTATCAAGACAGTAAAAAGAATTAACAAGGCAAATTCCAGTATCACTTCCAAGAAGTAAAAATTACACGGAATTATCAGAAATCAGATTTTATTTCATCACATGGCTCACTTACTTATTTATTCCTATTTTTTGTCTTCTGGAATTAACTAGATTATTGCTATCCATACCCACACCTTCAGTAAAGAGAAATGCCATCTTTACCAGATCCCCACAGACATTTCAAGGATATCAGAGGAAACGATAGCTGCTATTCTGACTGATAAAACATTACAAGGGAAAGATTCTTGTGTTTGATGGTGATAAAGAATCAATGACAATTCACTGACCTTCACTGCAAGACTAACAGCTGTGTACTGCTTTTTCTTCTGTTGTTCTTCACTAGCTCTGTGTGCCTGCGGGCATCGGACACAGGTTGGCAGAGACATTTCCCCACACTCACACTGATGGTTAATGACTTTTAAATTTAATAGTCTGACACCAAGGAGATGTACACATTGTTATGGGTTTGTGGGGCATAGGTTTTTTTAGTAGCGGGGGAGGGGGCTGCAGAGGTGGCTCCTGTGAGAAGCTGCTGGAAGCTTCCCCGGCTCCAAGTCGGACCCGCTTCTGGCCCAGGCCGAGCCCATCAGTGACGGTGGGAGCTCCTCTGGGAGAACAGATTTAAGAAAGGGAACCTGCAGGGAGTGGTGGGGTTGGAATGTGAGAGGAACCCCTCTGCAGATCCCGAGGTCAGTGAAGAAGGAGGGGGAGAAGGGGCACCTGAGGAGGCTGATGGCCCTGCAGCCCATGGTAAGAAGGCAGGCTGTCCCCCTGCAGCCCAGGGCGGGGAACAGGGGAGCGGAGGCTCCCGAAGATGGCAGTAACTCCATGGTAAAAACCGCGCTGGAGCAGTGTGAGACTGGAGAGCAGCCCACGGAAAGGACCCACGCCAGGGAAGTTTTGGAAGAACTGAAGCCCGCGGAGAGGACCCGCACCAGGGAAGTTCAGGAAGAACTGAAGCCCGTGGAGAGAACCCGTGCCAGGGAAGTTTGTGAGGAACTGCAGCCGGCGGGAAGGAACCACGTTGGAGAAGTTGGTGAAGGACTGTCTCCCGTGGGAGGGACCCCACGGTGGAGCAGGGGACAAGTGAGGAATCTTCCCCCTGAGGAAAGGAGCTGCAGAGACAAGGTGTGGCGAGCTGACTCAACCCCCATCCCCTGTTCCCCTGCGCCGCCGGGGGGAGGAGGTAGAAAGCACCGGGAATGGAGCTGAGCCGGGAAGGTGGGAGGGGTGGGGGGAGGTGTTCTGAGCTTTGGTTTCCCTTCCTAATACCCTTGTGGTTTGTTTTTGATTTGATTTGTAGTAAATTAAATTGATTTTGTTTCTTCCCCAAGTTGAGCCTGTCTTTTGCCCGTGACCATAAGTGGCGGGTTATCCCTCCTAGTCCTTGTCCTGACCCACGAATCTTTTTTTATATTTTCTCCTCATCCCACCGTGGCCAGGGGAGGGGGTGGGGAGCGAGCGAGTGGCTGCGTGGAGCTTTGTTACTGGCAGGGCTAAAACCACGACACACATACTGACTAAAGCATATGTGGTAGCCACCTATATTACTAGCACGACATGAGCATGCTTCAGGAATTCCAAAGCATTTACTGATCGTTTAGATGCAAGATGTTATTTCTTTTCTTTACTCCCGTTATACACAGTCACTTGTAGAATAAAGTCTGACAGATAATAATATTTTTCTGAAATTCAGTTCCACTCACATCTCCATCACTTACAAAAATGCAAACATCATGTTGTGATTTCTGGTACAGACTGGACAGAACCCAAGCTCAAATGTTAAGCAGGCTGGTGCTTGGGCCACCTGCTGAATTCACACCAGAAACTGGATTCTGCTTTTCTCTAATTAACATTAAGGGTATGAACATAAACTCACTGGCTTGGCTTGTCCTCTCCCGCTATAGTTCTTCTACATTCTATAAATTCATATACAGAAGGTGTGCAATTAGAGCATTCCTCAGGACAAGTAATCACCACTCTCTGCCTCCTTCCAAATGCAACCAACCAGTAAGCAAAATAAAAAATACAAACTGATTTGGAAAAAAACTCATTAACTTTCTTCCATTATATTATTGTCTAAAAGAATAATTGTACAATTGTACATTGTACAGACTGTACAGTCCAGTAGTGAATAAAGAGGTATTTATCCTAAATACAGATCCAATACTAAGTAGCTAATGTAATAACAAAATACTACTCGCCATTTCCTAATGATATTCCTATGCACTGAAAATTCATGGTATCAGTGGAGTTCTTTGCTTTAGCTCTCCACAGTAAGAGCAACAGGGTTCCCAGAAGGTCATAACAATTTTCTTGTCAAAGTTAATGCAGCAAACCCTTCAATGTAGTTAAATGGGAAAAAACCATTTCTGTACATGCCATTGAACCTGGGACATATTTCAGGAGCTGACACTTGTGCAGCTTGCTTCAGAAACATTCCAAAGCTACACCAAGGTGAGATATTGACTGATCCTAATGTGGACAGGCCCATTCATTTTCCAAACCTATTGGCATATTTTACGTTACACTTTGTTAGCACTTCTCCCCACCCCTTTGTATACCTAGGTGTCTTTTATTAACTTGCTTGAGACATAAGTGGAAAACTCAAACAAACTTTTAGTTATTTGATCAACTGCTACCTAATGTATCAAAAGTATCAGAAGATCAGAATCACCACCTCCATTTCACAAAAGGGAAGGAGAAAAGTCAATAGGACCTTCTAAAGTCATCCCAGAGGTCAGTGGCAGACAAAGTGATAGTGCTGTACAAAGCTCCATGCAATACAGCATTGTGTCACTTCTCAAGAAGCAGTGAAGTCCTTGCATGCAAGCATACTGCTCGTTGGCAAGTTCTAGGAAGCAAAGTTGTATTCTAGAAATCCAGGCTCTGGCCCATAAACATTTTTATTTTGATGACTGCTTTTTACACTCTTGATTAACAAAATATATAGTGAAAGATACATTTGATTTCCCAGAAATTATTAACTATTTCATATTCAAAGTAGACATACTAACATGTAAGTTGTAAATACGTAGTGTGTTATTTAATTAACTTATACAATCTGGGATAATTTTAAGGGCAAACAGCTACCAAGGCTGTGAAATTGGTACTTAGAAATTAACTCGTACAAGAATCTTCTTTAGGAACAATTACCACAAGACTGAACAGTTTTCTTAACACGTGCACCATAATGCAAGCTGTAAAACTTGACAAAGTGTCATGAGCTGTTCCATACATGAAGCTACATTAGATGGGCTTTACATCTCTGAGAACTCCCTGTGAAATTCCACATAAAGGTACACCATCAAAAATTCAGTAGGCATAAAAAATGAGTGCAGTTGTATTTTAGTATCTGCACAGAGGTAACTCACAGATGTCAGAGCTATATCTGAAGTCACAAGCATCTAGGAAATGATTAATACACTGGATTATCATACTCCGGTAGGTGCTAGCACAAGATCTCTCTTAACTTACTATCATAGAGGCTCAGGCCTGCCCTGACCTAAGAGGCAGAATTATTTACTCTACTCTTATGGCACTCTAGAGATAGGCAACCCTAAAGCATGCTGCTGAAAAAGCTACATTAATAGTAAAATAGATGAGCATTAAGGAGCAGTAAATCACCACAACAGAACCAGGCAGCAGACAGCAGTCTGTTTCACATTACAGATGGCAATGCATTCAGGCTACAGTCTTGCGGGACTTCCTATTTGGGAAGACACAAAGCAGGGATATTCCACATTTTAAACAGCAGAAAAATAAGCAGTACTTTTTCAAATACAACTTATTAATCTGCCTCAATCAAGTCCATCTGACTGACTTTTGCTACTTGAACTTCATGTACACTTCACTCTCTTTAAAATGCTGCAATGAGAAAACCTGACCTGGAAGAGGAAGTTTTAGAAACAAGCCTGATGAGGAAACCACGCTAACTGCCAAGGCCTGACTCAGTTTTGTGTTCACTGTAATCAAAATCCCAAGTTGTACTGAGTCAGTGACAGAGATGGAGAGGTTTGGTTCTTTAAACACCAGACGATTCTGCTTGCATTAACTTATTTTCCTCCCTCACCTCCCATCCTATCTCCTCCTTTCACTTACCAAGGGCTTGGTTTCATCTTCATCTTTGAAATAATAAAGCTGGTCACCCTTGAGAACAAACCAGCGTGTGTGCCAGGTCTTGACAAAGCCTCCTTGCTTCCGCAGCCACCCACGCTTAACGGCACTGTGCCGCCCTTGGCCCAGTGGGGGAGTCTCTGCAGAGCCATTGTGTTCTTCCATATTGGGACTGAGCAAATCTCCTGTTGAGAAAACAAGAGGAAAAGATAAAATAATTAGATTATTATCCAGGCAGTAACTCGTTCCTTTCAACACAGCTGGAAAAGAAACATCCCCCCAACTACAAAGGTGTGCTAGAAAAGCATTTACCATCTGCCTGCTTACTCTCATACTAGCACCCCATCCACTGAGAGAATACTGCTTGCCTATAAAAGACAATAATAATAATGAACTGAGATGCTAAAAAGCAGACAAGAGGCAAAAGATGCGTTCAAGTACAGTGTAAGATACTTTAACCAGCACTGAGGAAGACATCAGCTGTTTCTTGAGGTGAGTTCTGCTGGATTCCAGACAGTAACAAGGAATAATCTTACATCTTCAAACTAAGGAAAGCAGTATGCTTCTCACTACCAGACCTCCCCATTTAATACTCCCTGACAGGCTTGAGGCTTTCAGAGAATATTAAAGAAGCCTCTGCTTCTCCAGCTTAATATACCCTACCAGACAAGCAGGCTTTTTGTATCTTTAGTTTTACTAAAATCCATTTAATGGAATGGTGACAGTAAATACAAGAATAGCTGCATATCCCCTCACATAAGCAATCCCCTGACTGAAGGGGGGGGGGGGGTGTCCAGCCACGCTTATTCCAGACATTTTGCAAATCACACAAAATTTTGACACATCAACTCAAGGCATGAGAAAAGTGTGGTATTAAAATTGACAAAGTTCCATGTGGCTTTTCAGCCTTGTTAAAGCTATACTTTTTAACCACCTCTGGACAGTCATGATCTTCCTGATGGATTTTGTACAGACAATCACACAGTCATGTGCTTAAACTTCATGGTCAAAAGGTTCTTCCTGATCCCCTACAAAGTCTAGAGCTCAACAAACTCAGAAATTTGAGTTGCAAGTTCTGATACTTTCAGTTGAAATACAAATCAAACTGAGACCTACATGTGCCAAATAGTGTATACCTAAAGAGAATAAAATGTGACTATAACCACAAACACAGCAGTGTGCAAAATTAATGGTGAAATTTCACTGTCTGTAAGTGCTTGAAGAACAACATGTTTCTTTTCTTTCTAGACTACCACTGGCAGACAGCATTTCTTGCCTAGTCAGGAACTTGCACAGCTCTTAGGGCCTGGGAAAGCTAGCTTCATAGGTAATGTATTTATTGTTTCTAAACATCAAGGTGGGAAAAGAATAAAATATTCTAGACATTGCAGGCAGGAGACATCTCTGACTAAGAACACCTAGACCAAAGCTTCCTGTTCTGACTTCAGCAAAGTAGATTGGTGAGTCCAAGCCTGACTCTCCTGCTCCAGTCCCCTGTACAGCAACAACACTGTTACTGAACTGCTGTTACAGCAGCATTGCAAAGGTACGTGCTAAGCTTCTAAGGTAGATTAGTGTATTGGGTTTGTGTGGCAAGGTTTTGGTGGGGGGGTGGGGGGTTTACAGGGGTGGCTTCTGTGAGAAGCTCCTAGAAGCTTCCCCTATGTCTGACAGAGCCAATACCAGCCAGCTCTAAGACGGACCCACCGCCGGCCAAGGCCGAGCCAATCAGCGATAGTGGTAGCGCCTCTGTGNACGCCATGGTGAAGACCATGGTGAGGCAGGCTGTCCCCCTGCAGCCCATGGAGGTCCATGGTGGAGCAGATATCCACCTGCAGCCTGTGGAGGACCCCACACCAGAGCAGATGGATGCCCAAAGGAGGCTGTGACCCTGTCAGAAGCCCGCACTGGAGCAGGCTCCTGGCAGGACCTGTGGAGAGAGGAGCCCACGTTGGAGCAGGTTTTCTGGCAGGACTTCTGACCCCACAGGGGACCCACACTGGAGCAGTTTGCTCCTGAAGGACTGCAGCCTGCAGAGAACCCACGCTGGAGCAGTTCACAAAGAACTGCCACCTGTGGGAAGGACCCCCGTTGCAGAAGTTCATGGAGGACTGTCTCCCATGGGAGGGACCCCACGCTGGAGCAGGGGAAGAGTGTGATGTGTCCTGCCCCTGAGGAGGATGAAGCGGCAGAAACAATGTGTGATGAAGTGATTGTAACCCTCATTCCCCATTCCCCTGCACCACTGAGGGGCGTAGGAAGAGAATCCAGGAGTGAAGCTGTGCCTGGGAAAAAGGGAGGGGTGGAGGGAAGGTGTTTTGAGATTTGGTTTTATTTCTCATTACCCTACTCTGGTTGATTGGCAATAAATAAAGTTAATTTTCCCCAAGTCAAGTCTGTTTTGCCCATGATGGTAATTGGTTGAGTGATCTCTCCCTGTCCTTATCTTGACCTGTGAGCCCTTTGTTATATTTTCTCTCCCCTCTCCAGCTGAGTGGGGGGAGTGATAGAATGGCTTTGGTGGGCACCTGGCGCTCAGCCAGGGTTAACCCACCACAGTTAGAAACAGAAATACACATTCACTTGATAGATGAGACCATCCCTCTGACAATTAATACAAGTACTTTGTCTGGATAGTGTTACATCATTGTAAAATAAATTGCAATATAATGAAGGAAGAAGAAATAAATAGATCAAATAGGTTCCAGTCAGGAGTGGTTTTCAGCCCATTTTTCCTTTGGCTCCTTTCTTCCTGCCGTTCACACTTATCCTCCTTTAGAACAACTTCTCCAGCTGCCATCTCTGCTGTGCGTTTACACCTTTTGCTTTTAAAACCTGCACAGTCTGTTGTCACATCCCTGCTTTGGGATGGATCCTGGAATGAGACCTCTATGGTTAAAACTCTTAAACTGCCCTGTGCCATGCAGTTTCATGGGCCTCAACATGAGCACAGAGGTTTCATTGCGAAGTACAAACTGCAGAATCAAAACTTAAATCACTTGGTATTCTTCCCAGAAAAAGTAAAACAAAATCTTTCCCCTGCTTCTCTAGGGTTCACCTAGAGTCACCCAGAACACTTATATTGTTACATTTACTTGAGCAAATTGTCCCTGCAAAACATACAAACATGTTCCTAGGGATCTGGACAGGCTGGATCGTTGGGCCGAGGCCAATTGTGTGAGGTTCAACAAGGTCAAGTGCTGGGTCCTGCACTTTGGTCACAACAACCCTGTGCAATGTTACAGGCTTGGGGAAGAGTGGCTGGAAAGCTGCCCAGTGGAAAAGGACCTGGGGGTGCTGGCTGACAGACGGCTGAATATGAGCCAGCAGTGTGCCCAGGCGGCCAAGGCGGCCAACAGCATCCTGGCCTGTATCAGAAACAGTGTGGCCAGCAGGAGCAGGGAAGTGATTGTCCCCCTGTACTCGGCACTGGTGAGGCCGCACCTTGAGTACTATGTTCAGTTTTGGGCCCCTCACTACAGGAAAGTCACTGAGGTGCTGGAGCATGTCCAGAGAAGGGCAACGAAGCTGGTGAGGGGCCTGGAGCACAAGTCTGATGAGGAGAACCTGAGGGAACTGGGGTTGTTTAGGCTGGAGAAAAGGAGGCTGAGGGGAGACCTTATTGCTCTCTACAACTACCTGAAAGGAGGTTGTAGTGAGGTGGGTGCTGGTCTCTTCTGTCAGGTGACTGGTGATAGGATGAGAGGAAATGGCGCCAAGTTGTGGCAGGGGAGGTTTAGATTGGATAGTAGGAAAAATTTCTTTACTGAAAGAGCGGTCAGATATTGGAACAGGCTGCCCAGCAAAGTGGCTGAGTCATCATCCCTGGAGGTATTCAAAAAGCATGTAGACAAGGCACTTCATGACATGGTCTAGTGGGCATGGTTGATGGTGGGACTCAATGATCTTAAAGGTCTTTTCCAACCTAAATGATTCTATGATTCTATGTCTGGCTCTCAGCAGAGCAGACAAAGATTTTTTTTTTGTGCCTGGGGTTACACTCACATCCTAAAAAGAGTGAACCAGCTGATAAACCCTCAGACCACACTGACAGAGGGCTTCCATGAGGGTTGTGTACCATCGGAGTACACACTCTGAAAACTGCAACTCTAGGGCTGGAGAGTATACTAGATGTTACAGTGAGTATCTGAACTGAACCTTGCGTCCTTCCAATCTGGAGCTACAAATGGTGATTCAACTACCACTAGAAAAATTAATAGCTTGCTTTCTCAGTGCCTTGTTCATAAATGTCTGCTACACTTCAAGGTGGTCTGGGCTCTTGTAATATTTTTCATTCACTTTGCGCTGTAATAATTAACTATGAATGAAACAAAGCAGTGGCCAAGCAGCCTCTGAAACCCCTACAGCTTTGTCCCTAGATGCCCAAGCTCTCTCACTTGTTACCTTAGCTCCTCAGGACGAAGAAGACAGGTTAAATGAAATTATTTGCAATAAACAATGATCAGATAATATCCAAGAACCTTGTATCCATACGAAGCAAACTGACTTGTATCCTACCTCTGCTTATCACTGTGTGTGGTGAAAACGTGTCAGGAATGAGGACAGACTTATCTATGCTATATGAGATCATTCTTCCTGAAAGGAAATGCACCCAACTCATAATTGGCATTTTTTGAATATGAACAGAAATCTCTTGGATGCTGGTGGTTTTTGGCTGGGCCAAAGCAAGATGCCAAGAAACAGACCTCCAACAAACATCCTTAGAAAGTGAATTGGCAAATATTTTAAGGAAAGTATTGTAAACAGCACGTAAGTTATTGCAACTGAAAAAAGTAAGGAACAAAATCATTACATGTAGGCTACCCCCTGCTCCTTGCTGCACAACTGCAGAAACTCACAGCTCTCAGCTTCAGCTAACCTGATCAGTTTATCTCTAGTGCTTGGGCCAGCCTCAAGGCAGGAACAAAGGAAGAGTTTAAATACAGTAATTATGTGTATCACTGCACTGTTAAGGACAGCAGGTCTCTATTACACTTGGACCACAAACAAGAATCTAAATACCAAAGTCAAAAGCAATTAACTACTTGGATGAAAGGCTATTTTTAATTTCATTCCACAAAGTCACATTTCACTGGTGTTGACATCAGTGTACAAACTAAGTGTTTGGGTTTTAGCTAGCCAGGGGAAATGTTAATTGATCTACACCTCTTTGTCTGGTAAAATTTATATCTTAAACTATTTCTACAATACTAAAACAAATTAGGTGTAAGAGAGATGACATTCTACTGCTCCCAAGTCAGATGCTCACAGGCAGATGTAAGATCTTTAAAGCAGTAGTATACCCTTGGACACTTTCTGTACAAAATAGTTGTATTTATTTCATTTATTAGTGATTTAATTCTCTTCACCAGTTAAAATTTCAGCCACCTAACTTGTTTTTGTTAAGAGGAATTGTCATGAGATTAAGTTTATTTGTTGTTTTCCATCTCTCCTTCCCTTTCAGAATCTGCCTACTACAAACCAGAATCGAAATCAGAAATTCCAGCAGCTGGCTCACTTTCACTAGTTGTTTTTACAGCTGTTTCAACACCAAGATCATAAAAATAAATTGCAGAAATATCAGGGTGCTGGCACTGATGCAGAGAACAGCGAGGTGCAAACAGTATGTAAATAACACATGACAAAGTGTGGAATTACATCAACATACTCCAAGTCCTCTCACTCTCATAAGACAAGGCAGAAAGCCATGCATTTTCAAGCACTAAATGAGCATATTCCTCAAACCCATCTTCTGAACAGGAAACACAACTTGTACTTGCTGCCAGAGTCAACTCTACTGACTTGGCCAACCTCCAGTTTAGGTAATGACCAGAATTGAACAAATGCTACATGGTCTATTCATTTGGGGCTCACTGTGGGCTAACTCTCCTGGGCTTGTCTGGACATGGGGCGTTCAAAGTAAACAAAACGAGAAATGTTCCCTGACGCACTGGCTCTGCATCAACATCTACTGGTCCACAGAGCCCATCGCCATCTACCCCTGCTGGCCCCAGTCCAGGCTTTTTCTGCTCCCATAAGGGCATGTGCCTCTCTCACTAGTCTGTCTGGAAGGCAAATAACTGCACTTACGTTCTCCTCGCCAGTGTGTAAGGGCTGTGCCAGTGCCACGCACAGAAAGCAGGATAGGTTTCTCCTCAGCTACCACTCACTTGATACTTCAAATACAGAATTGGGCAGCTCCCCCAGATCCCAGAGCTTTGCCAGGAAATAGTCAGAGAAAGTCATTAAAGCACAGCAAATCCAGTTACAATGAACAGTCACAGCATTGCACCAAGATGACCCATTTGGCAAGAAACCTTGATGGTTTGCAGTATGTTTTTATTCTCACTGAGATTTCTCATGGCCAAGATAGCACATTTCAAGCGTGCAAAACATCACCAGCATTCACTTCCAGCAACCCTTTTTCATCTTTGCTGTTGCTCAGATGCTGTATCAGGTCCTTTGCAGCCCTATGTCAGCCTTGCACAAAAAGGATAAAGATGAGAAGCCACCAAAGTGCCTGCCCCAGAACTGTACTCCTCCAGCCTGTTGTATGGTCTAATCCCCTTGCTTTCCCAAAAGGGCAAGCAACACAACACTGCATGGAGATGTCGTCTCCATGACAGCACATTTACAGTTATCCAGTAAAAGGCTGGAATTTTGCAGCAACAATTGACTTGGTCATTGATGAACGTCTCTGCCAAATATATATACACACACACATATATGCACATGCAAAATTCATAAAAATCTTTGTGGCACAACGGTTCTCTATAAAATTAGATTACTTAGATACTGTAACACTTATGTGAAGAGATGTAAATCACATTCCAATGTTGTCTAATTTGGGGTTCCTTCCAACCTATTTCCCATGAGCTATATAGAGCATAAGTGCCTAAGTTTAAGGTTATCAGTATTTTTCAGGTACAGAGTGCTGCCTCTGAGCAATGAGTTTCCTTTTGATTTTTCTTGATATAGTCTGGCTGAGTAACAACTTCGTAAAAACATTTAGTATGTGAGGGCATTGTCTGCATTTATCTTATAGTATGTCTCAAGACAGCTGAATCTCTGCTACAACACAGACCTGCGTTTGTGAGCAACTGCTGCAGGAAGCAAAAGACTGGCCTATTTCTCACCATCAGGGTGCTTCAAATAGTTGCTAGTAATCTTTGTGTCCACAGAATATTGCACATGGAAGGAAAAAACATGTCAAAGAGGTAAAAAAATACTTAAAAAGAGAGTTGACTTTCTGCTAGTGTTTAGCAACCATTTTTTCAAGATGCACGTTGCAAGGAACATGTCTTGAGTTCTGTCACTGGAAGGACAGATTTTAAAGCATTCCTGTCTTGTTCTTTTCCAAAAGCCTTGGCAGTGCACTTGCTGATAGCTTTCCTCCACAAGCCTTCAGAACAGACATTATACTTTTATCCAGAAGGTTTTCAGCAACATCTGAGAAACCTTTCGTACTACTGGCAGTAACACTCCTAATCACAGATACATCTGGCTGTTCTGCATTCCCCACTCTCATTTTTGTCCTATCAGGGACAGCCTGAAGATACTTTGCTTGAAAGAATTTCACTTGCAAGGCCTAAATAATTACTGCTTAGGCAATAAAAAGTTGTGAGAGGTGTTATCAGCAGTCAGATTGTAGAAAGCCTGATCCACTGCCCAGTGAAGCTAAGGGAAAGACTTCCATTACTTTCCAATGCATTTTGGGATCAGTTCCAAAACCAAGACCTAATAATTTTGCCAGAAAATCGAAGTCTTGGTCAAATATAACTCCTTAGTACATGATTTGCATTTCCACTCCAGAACCATCCTACGGATATTCCTACACTAGCCAAATTTTTACAAGCCTACTGTTTGCTTACAGGAATTCAAGCACAGCTATAAATAGCCCCCCAAAAATGGGACTAGAAAATCTATAAAGAACGTAAGATGGTATTCAACTTCTTGTGAATTGTGGAATTTAGTTAACAAATTCTGTCAGGCACCTTTGAAATCGTCAACTTTTGTGCTTGCATATTTATCTTCTGTGGTTGTGACTAGTGTTAGTACACACGTGCACAGTTCAAACTCTGTAGATAAGATCTGGACACTAGCTCACTTCCTCTCACCATATGCACAGTACCAGCTGCACTTGTCCCAGTATGAATCTGCCCATGGTCTAGGGTCACTGACAGACATCAGACTTAACTTTTAGGAATCATGTAACAGACTAGTCTCTCAAAAAACTTCTGCCCTGTTACGTTCAGGACAGCACTCAGCCCAAGCTGGCAGATAGGAAGCTGAAATGTGACAGACGCTTTGTAATTGCTCTTGAAAAAGCAATGATCAGTAGTAGTGCCTCCATGTTTAGTGTGGTCTTTGGTACAAAACACTGGCAGATGGGGGGACCGCAGTCAGAACCTCTGCCCTCCCCTTTGTCCTTTCTGCAGCCAGCACTGAATGGAGCTCAGAGTTAGTCCTAAACTTATCATTTCTCTACTTGTTAGAACCTATTACTTCCCCATATAGCAATAAAATCATATTGGCTTGCTTTGTAGAGATAGCTGGGTAACAAAGTATTTCAGTGTCCCCCATATCTGTCAGCTACTGCTATGTAAAGCAAAGCAACTGCAGCAGTTCTGTGACTACAGAATCATGCTGTCAGATCAGTATTTTTGGTAATTGTCACAGGTTAACTTTTGCTGCCTTTGCCATTAGGTCCTATTCTGTTTAAATCCATGCAGCAAAATTCAGGCAAACCCTTTCTTGTCCTTCCACTACTGTTGTGGCAGCAGGAGGCATAACGAAATTGCACAGCTAAGAACACTTTGTCCATTACAGACTCTTTTCTGATACCTAGAAATGACATTTTGTTCTCTCCATCACTTCCTAATTCCACTATCTTTTCTGAGTTGAGATGGACTCCACCATAGAAGACGTGGGTAACTGACAGAGATCCACATACAATCTGTCTGGCTTAAGGAGCAACTCACAAGGATAACACTGTCTCTGTTACACTTTTGTGTGTTACTTATGCACATACGTCCTCAGCTTTTTCCTCACATGGTAGCACACCGTTGCAAGACAAGGTTGCTGCTACCAACATAATTGGAAAAGTGAAGGTGTGATTAGAACAGTCCCCGATCTTCCAGGTTTCTGCCCAGGCTTCCACTTCAGGTGTCTTATTCTGTAAAACTAGAAATGCTAGAAAGAAATTGCATACAGCAAAAAATCAGCTGTAACTATCTGGAGAAACATACAAAACTACAGACAAGACAGAAAAGAGCCTCTGGTAGCTGAAAGGTCAAGTGATGCAAGATGGACAAAGAAATGCAGAACAGTTGGCAAGTCTCACAAGCTGAAATACTGAGCAGTGAAAAGGTCAGGGAGCAAGTCAAAAGCAGCATCTGGAACAGCAAAAAGATATTCCAACTCCCAGATGTCTCTCCCAACCAATGGGTTACACTGCCTCTGAATATCTGACACCGAAAAACTTCAAACCCTGTTTACAGCTTCATACAGCTTTCATGGAGAAAGTGATCCTAAGGACAGTTTAAAAGTAACTCAACTCCCACATGTGAGTGGTGAATACTTCAGCACTTACTGGCTTCACTTACAAAAGAATTGATTGAGAGTTGTGTCCAAGCATGATCTCAACAGATGATCTCTCAAAGTATAAAAATAATCTCTGGCACTACTCTGTTCTCAAAGACTGATGGCAAAAGGCATCTGAGTATGGATGTTGGCAGCTCTCTGACAGTGAATCACTGAGAATGGAACGAGGCTGCATGCTCTTTTAAGAAATCCAACACAACAGGACTTCCCATGTTGTCCTACTCACAGCAGTTCAGACCTTCCATATTCCCTATAAAATTGACCGAGAGAATTAAGATGTTACAAGTTACATTCACTAAGTATGCTGACAGGCAGGAAAAATACATTCTCATTTGTCTATGGCAGCAAAAGCCTCCTCTCAAATCTGCTGCAATTCTTCTAAATTGAAGGAGCACACAGGTTCTGCAAAAAGGTTTTGTGGTTGCTGGAGAGTGGGAGGAAGAGGAACATTTGCTGCCCGCACCACACTTCAGGTTCATCTCTTGCTCGGAGCAAATACAGCCCCAGCAAAGTCCCAACTGTGGCAACAAGAGGCTAGCACAGCAAGTACTGGCTGGCAACATCTTTCCTGATAAAGAGATGTTCAGAGCAGGAGGAACCTTATTTCTGGGTGCCTCCATAGAAGCCACAGTGGAAACAAAGGAAGATTCAAGCCACCTCAACCCACCCCGTAATTACCTTTTAAGTCTTACATTAGTTCACATTTGATAAACAGAAGTCTGTGGACTTATTTTTCACATATTTACTATTAACATTTCATGCAAAATGACTTCCTTCTGCTTTGTTAAGTACAATGTAATGCGTTTCCTTTTCAGTTCAAAGAAGTTCAAGTAACAGCAGCATTTGGTATTCTGCTGAGAGATCCTCTGAAGTATATATCTCACGTTTGGAAATGTGTTCTCCAGAAGGACTACAGCATCACTGAAATGTGCGCTTGGAAGCATCCCGCATCAGTGTCTCAGAAGAACTGACAGACTTACAGCACCTGCCTGCACTGAAATTCAGAATTACCACATCCATTTCTCACCCGCTCCAGAGGCTCATGGATAGTACAGCACCTGGGGGCAACTTTAATGGTGTGTGTGTTCATGTAACACATCCCGTATGTATCCAGAAGAGCATATGGATAGTAAACAGGTAGGCACATACTGTACACATGTAGCGAGTACCCACCCAGCTTCAGGGAGTATCTTGGCACTGTCCCAACTGAAATAAACACGGGTAAGGCAGAACCAAAGGCTCAAACTTGGCAAACTTGCACAAGGGTGCATCCACTTCCATTCCTGCTAAACTCAGCACCAGTGCCAAGATTTGTGTCCTCTCTGTGTGCCAATCCCAGCAGGACCTAAATTTAAAATAGACCTACTTTTAAACAGAAATCAGTATAGTTTTAATGCTGTTCAGAAATGTTTTATATAAATGGTAATTGCCTCTGTCACTTAAAAAACATTAACCATACTGACAAATTTCCATGTTAGAATACTGGAGACAATATAGTCAAAATTTTTAAAAGCAAATGTGTGTCTTTCCATGGAAAAAGCCAACTCAAAATAAGCACCATTACTTTGTAGTTGACATTTCCATCTTCTGCCCAGGAAAAGCAGTAATTCATACTTACAGAATTAACATTTCACTTTTTAAAAACCAAGTTTGCATGAGAAAAATACAGTCCACAATCCTTCCTACATATTTTAGAAAGCAGTGGTGAGTATGTTATGCCATCTAAATTGTTTTAGTAAATGAAAAATTATGCTACACTATACTAATAAAGCCATTGTGGCACTGCCCCAAAGCTCTAAGCGAATACTGTCCCCAAATTCCTAATACTACCCCTTGACTCTGAAATTAATTCAAATGGAGGAATGGGATAAATTCATGTGGTCCTTATCCTTTAAAAGGTCAATCTGTGCATGGATGCTAACACCCACTTCTCCAGCTTGTACTGAACAAACCATTAAAGCCACAGATGGAACTCTATACTATATTGCACCCACAGTCTTCAGGCTCTGTTAATACAACCCACAGTTAAAAGGTGAACACACCTTCTTTAAAAGCATTCTATGTTCACGCATGTCTTTCTGGTCATTACATAAAATGCATTTGAAATCTGCACAACATAGAGTGTAACTGCATGCTACCATAGTGGGTAGCCTTCCTCCTCACACTCGTCTGCTATGTGAATTGAGTGAGAAGCAGAACTAAAGTCAACAGCACTTTGGCAAGTAAGTGGTTATCTTCATTAACCTGAAAACTAGCTAAAACTATGTAAACGCTTTTTCTGGCATTGCTCCACCAAAAAAAAAAAAAATTAAAAACAAGTTAAGTTATTCACCTAGTAAATGATTCAGAAACAGGACACATGTACATGTTACTTACTACACAAAACTTAAGGTAAATATTTCTTGTTTTGTTTACTTAAAAAAAGAGCACCAGCTAGTAGCAAAGCAACTTGAGACACTCTCCAGGTTTTAAGTAGGCTACATGAAGAGATACAGTTGCATTAACTAGGACTAACACTCAGAGAAACAGCCACAAAAGCAGAAGAGAAACAATCCAAAGATGGCAGGTCCTGACTCTGCAGCCTCTTTGAAACTGTGCTAAGCATATTCATGTTTACATAGTTCAATTTATTCAGCATCTACTTTAAGAAAAGCAAGGTATCCCGAGAATATAAATTCCTCCTGCTATGAACAACAGAGCTGCTATGAACAACAGAGCTTATTAACAGCATAAAATAATGTTAAGAGCAAACCAGCAAGATCTACCTTCTCTTACTAACTCCCTTTACAGTAAGGAAAGCCTGTGTTTTATTTGAGTCACTATCTGCAGAGCAGAATATCAGCATGCCCAGGGGAAAGGAGGTTATCACCTACGTTGAGAGGGCCTTACTATTTTACATGACCGTAGTGAAAGCAACAGAGAAGCCTTGCTGCCCTCCCCCAAAAAAATAGTCCATCTCTCATTATGGACATCATTGCTCTGCACTGTTGCTTTCTTGATTTTTTCTTTCTCTCCCCATTTAAATGGCTGTGATTTCACAAGCGTGCAACTACTGTGTTGGACAACTACACCTTGAAACATGAATCCCATGAACAGATTTCTCTAGTTTGTGCGTGAAAGAGGAAAAAAAACCTCACTGTTGGGGCTTTTCTTTTTACAAACCTGAACGTGCAGAATTTACTTCAGTGTTATTTATGTTACCACTCATTTTAACTGACCTCATCCCTACAGCATGAAGTCACAAGAAGTATACATGGACCTGAATCTGGGTCATCTCTGTAGCACTACCAGAAAGATACAGCGCTATCTTAAACAGTATGTTTCTTCCTCACTAACACAGGCCTCCTTTTCCTCACACCTATACTTAAAACACTTGGTGCCTAATTCTGAAATGTGGTTCAGCACTAGCTCTGGAAACAATGCCAGCTTATCTCCAAGATACACATTTGCTTTTTGTGATGATATAAGTTACTCATGACACTTCAGTTTCTTTTTTCATCTTTCAAAAGTTTGCTGACTGTAACAAATCAACAGGGAAATAAACATGTTAGGATAACTCTTAAACAATGTTAGTTTCTTGGGGAGTTGCCGAAAGCCACCAGTCATGCTAACACATCAAGATGCTTGGAGACCAAGATTCAAAACTAGCTGGATAGCCAGGCCCAAAGAGTTGTGGTGAATAGAGTTAAATCTAGTTGGCGGCAGGTCACAAGTGGTGTTCCCTAGGGATCAGTACTGGGGCCGGTTCTCTTTAATATCTTTATCAATGATCTGGATGAGGGGATCGAGTGCACCCTCAGTAAGTTTGCAGATGACACCAAGCTGGGAGGGAGGGTTGATCTGCTTAAGGGTAGGAAGGCTCTACAGAGGGATCTGGACAGGCTGGATCGTTGGGCCGAGGCCAATTGTGTGAGGTTCAACAAGGCCAAGTGCCGGGTCCTGCACTTTGGTCACAACAACCCTGTGCAATGTTACGGGCTTGGGGAAGAGTGGCTGGAAAGCTGCCCGGCAGAAAAGGACCTGGGGGTGCTGGCTGACAGACGGCTGAATATGAACCAGCAGTGTGCCCAGGCGGCCAAGGCGGCCAACAGCATCCTGGCCTGTATCAGAAACAGTGTGGCCAGCAGGAGCAGGGAAATGATTGTTCCCCCTGTACTCAGCACTGGTGAGGCCGCACCTCGAATACTGTGTTCAGTTTTGGGCCCCTCACTACAGGAAAGGCATTGAGGTGCTGAAGCGTGTCCAAGAAAGAGCAACAAAGCTGGGGAAGAGTCTAGAGCACAAGTCTTATGAGGAGAACCTGAGGGAACTGGGGTTGTTTAGGCTGGAGAAAAGGTGGCTGAGGGGAGACCTTATCGCTCTCTACAAGAACCTGAAAGGAGGTTGTAGTGAGGTGGGTGCTGGTCTCTTCTGTCAGGTGGCTGGTGATAGGATGAGAGGAAATGGCGCCAAGTTGTGGCAGGGGAGGTTTAGATTGGATAGTAGGAAAAATTTCTTTACTGAAAGAGCGGTCAGACATTGGAACAGGCTGCCCAGCAAAGTGGCTGAGTCACCATCCCTGGAGGTATTTAAAAGACGTGTAGATGTGGCGCTCAGGGACATGGTTTAGTGGTGGACTTGGCAGTGCTACGTTAACAGTTGGACTCGATGATCTGAAAGGTCTTTTTCCAACCTAAATGATTTTATGATTCTATGACTCTACATAATACTGCGCTCTTAATGTCGAGACAGTCTCTATAAACTACCTACTAGTTTGCTCAGCTAGCTAATAACACTATGTCATCCCCATCCCCACCCCCTGCCTCCCTCCAAATTACATCCTTAATCATGACTGAATAAAACTCATTCCTGTTTGTAGCATGCCATCAGAAGCAATAAATTACAGGACAGGAGAAAGTAACCACGTTCACATGGATATTACAGATACAAGATAACAGCAGACAACAGTCATCGACTTGCCAAGCAAGCATGGTTTGAAGACTAGGATCACCAGGCTGATCTGCTCATTTTGCTGTGCTAATGGTTCTAGCAATGCTGTCGGCTGAGGTCCTTGCCCCTGTGGTACCATGGGGTTAGCTTGTTCCTCACTAGCAGGAAAGTACATTCCTGGTCTCGATGCAGACTGCTCTTCCTTTTGCACCTCAAGTGGAAAAGCAGTTTCATGCAATGTGACAAACAGGCATTCTTCTCCCCATGACTCTCCTTTTGGCTCTTCAAGCTTCACCCCTTCAGTCATACCAGACCTTTAAAAATTGTCATCATCAGATGGGAAACCACAACAGCTCTGTGATACATACAATCAGCCAGCCAATGTTACGGAGTAAACAACACAGAATAATAGAAAAGGAAATACAACAGAAAGGCCTTCCTGCATGTAGAAAAACACTTCCACATCAGAATGAACAGGGCCTTCCCAGCCTAATAAACTCACCGTAAAGCTGGGAGGGACATACTTGCTATGCAATGCCCACAATAAAAATCAAGGAAGCTTGATCACAAATCAAATGGTATGAACAAGGATCCATATTTTAAAACGACAGAAAATAGAATTGCACTGACCTAATTCATACCCCAGTCCAGGACTTGAATAGACAAAAAGAGGGAGAACACTAACAGAAATATAATGCAATGTAGCTCCTTGCACTTAAATATCAAGTATTATCTTCTATACACTGTTGTCCTCATGAAGAGAGATGTCAGGATTCCCAAGTGCTATTTTACAAGAATTCCTACCCATATTATTAATCTTTTACTATTAGCTGAACTGTTTATTTCCTTTCTTGCAGTTCATGCAACTTGTACATGGTAGTTACTGTATGCTGTTTCAAGCTTTGTTCAAGGACCAATTCATCCTCATGTTCCTGCTGGTTTGCTCTTCCAGGAGTTTCAGTAGCCCTGAGTAATGCATATGCAAGTCTTCTTATCTTTCCCTTCTTTTTGGTGGCTACAGGTTAAGGAAAACAGGACAAAACCCAAATTCCTTTCATAGAATATTTTTTTTCCCCTCTGTCATCTACAGCAGGTGTCAAAATAGCCATTTCAAAAATATTTATTTTTAGAAAGAAAGAAAGGACACCTTTTTTTCCTCACTTGTAACCTTCAGGTTATCTATAACCTGTACCAACACCATGCTGCATTTCAAAAGCAACATGTTTTATCAGTGCAGGAAATGAACTGAACTTTAAATCAGTGCCTCACAAATTCAAGCAGCTCCTTACTTGCCTAAGCACAGATTGTTTGAGGATTTATTTTTGCAGAAAAGGTGCATTCTGGAAAGTATGAATTATGTGAGGTGACTGCTAATAGAAATACAGTTATCAACCCCACAGTTTATTCCATATGCAAGCCAGTGCAGTAGAGCTGGGTAAAAGCTACAACTGCGACTTTTATTATTTTTAAAAAATCAGTTATGTACAATTTTTTCCAAGTAATTATACTTAAAACCAAACTCTAGAACAGACATTGCAGAAAAGCCAATGTAAGGCAATTAAATTAATCTGTTCTTCTAGTAACTTCATACTTGACTTCCCTTTTCTCTGCATCTGCAACCCTAACTACACTCTTACTTTTTCATCTGCTCTTCATAAGGTAATGTTTTGAAAGTTAACTCTGCTCTTCCAAGTTGGAAGGTAAAATTTCTAGATATCAACCCCATAGGAAGTAATTTTTTCTCAAAGTTGTCTGTTTTATATCAGCTTGATTCATCACTTACCTGAATTTAGGAACCAAGTTTAATTAGAACAGATGCAGATGGAGTACGATTTTTCAACTTATCTTCCAATAAACACAATGGTTCTCAAGACAATATTTCAACCTTTACGAATTGAAAAATATAATTAACCATTTAAAAAAACAGATTAGCCAGTGTAAATAATGTATGACATTGCAGCAACAATCGAGTTTTCTAGAAAACACGAAGAACTTCATACTTAAGGAGTTTGCAGAACAAATGCCCTGATTATTGTCTTGTGACCTGAGTTCTCTTTTTACACTAGCTCTGGAAAAGCTTTTCTAATTCTTCACTTTTTTGTTTTCAATTATTCCTAAAGCCTTTGTCTTTTAGAAGACATAAGACTGCTGGTGCCACTTCAGAACTGTTAGAGAAAACAGCAAGACTCATCAAAAACAATTCTTTGACTTTGCATTTCCTAACAAAACAGTCAAATGCCCTGGAAGTTTCAAAGAAATACAAAATAACTTTATGCATAAAATTTTCAGAATTGACAGAGAGAAAAATAATCAAGCACCACTAACAGATGTCAGACTTATTTTGTTTGTGGAAGGCATTTAGCTTCCCTGGCAGTAAGCTGGTAAAGGAAAGGACAAAATACATACAAAACACACCAAAGCTTACAAGCACCAACTCACTTTGCCTCTTAGGATGATGAAATTTGCCATGTGTTTCAGCAAAACAAAATATAAAATTGTTAATTCAGTTGATATTTGTGACTAGACATTGTAATAGAGCAGTATCAACTAACTACCTTCTGCATCAAGGCCAGCTGAAGAGTCTAAGCACAAGATATTAAGATATCAAACATCACCAAGTGTCTTTTGTTAGGATATGCGAGAAACCTACAGGAACAGCCAGCTCATTAAGGACTTTAGATGGTCACACACGCAGCAAGAGCTGAGCAGCAGCAAGGTTCCTCTACCCTACACCAAGAGCTATGTCAAACCACAGGTGACCTGATGACTTCAGCATTGGCTCATCACAGCACTCTAGGCTCAGGCCACACCAGATATGGATCACAGCCTATAAATAGATAAAAGCAGCTAGAACTTGGAAATTCTCTCCGCTTTACACAAATAGAGGAACAACTCCAATTTGATGCTTTCACTCACAAAGTACTTGCAGTTATATTTCATCAGGAACAAAAATATGTTTCCGGCACTCCAGCTCTCTGCTAAATTAGATGCAGATGACGAAGGTTTTTTGCAAACATATGGAAGACAATGCAGCTGGAATCTCAGCTAGGCCTTGAAAGATCCTGTACATAAAGCATTAAGCTTTCTACAACACACAAGGAATCTAGGCAGTAACTACTATGATTTCATTTCATAGTGTGATTTAGGATGATATTACGAGATAGAAATGTTAAAAGAAAGTAATAAAAGCCTTTCATGTAGCCTCAAATAAAGTCAGATGTTCATGTGTCATGTATCTGGACAACTTCTGCTTTCAATGGAAGCCTGATCTCCACTTCAAAGGGAGGAAATTAGACAAAAGGGGAAAGAATGTACACCTCAGTACTGACAGCCCCAGGAAACCCATGACCAAAGGACTAAATCCATCACTTTCCCAACACCCCCAAGACAGACCAAAGCCTACAAGATATTTAACCAAGAGAAATTGAAAGCACAAGTACTTGCAGTCCTCAATGTCAGCCACCAGTATATAAACTTTGCTCATTTTATTATTTCAATAGTCACAGCACAGAAAGAACATTTCTGTATGTCCATTGCTAATATAACTTCTGGTTATCACTGTGAAAAGAAGCTATTCCCTCCACCATGTGTAGGTGGCTTTGTTCTTTTAATTGGTGTTACAGACAGCAAACACAGGTTTAACCAGGGTGTATGTTTAGCTTCCTCAATCTTTAGTTTGTCCTTGAATATTAATGTAACATTGACTGAATCCAAAACTTTAAAAGGACACAGTTAAATCCCAGCTTCCCAGGTGTTTTCCCCATTCTGAAAATATTTCTACACGTTAGAAGTTATTTAACGGTGAACGCATTCTCCTTCCAAAGCTCCACCCTTTGGTACATAGTTTGACAGGAATTAGTTTGATCTGTAAGCTCTGCAGTAAGTAGTTTTGACACTTGGGGGTAGGTTGTAAATTTTTCATGTGATAGCTTTCTCTAGTGCTTGCTGATTATTCAGAAAATTGTCTATCCATGCTACAAGTTGATGCTTTAGTCCTTACACGGAACATGTTTGAAAATTCTCCAAAGGAGCAACTATTTCTGGCTTAAGTGCCACAAAAATTTTGTGAATAGCATGAAAGTTCAACCATTACCACTGCATTTCTAAGCATACATACACTTTGTGTTCAAGCAGTGTCAAATATTTCTTACCAGACATACATGCACTTTACTGGGACTATTCGCATGAGTAAAACACGTAGTATGGCTAGTATTACTGATCTAGCCATACAGATAACCTGTTCACATTGATACAGATTCTGTATAGCTACTGAAGAAGCTGCATAAGTTTATTTCCAAAATCCTTCAGTTCTAGTACTGTTGAAAACTCCACTGCACAGTGTCACACTTCCCTCACTTTCATTCAACTCCAACTGCAAGACAGATATGAATAAATTCAGCTGGAACCTTCACCAAAACTCACCATTGCCAGTGGATTTTTTTTTTTTTTTGAGATTTTGCCTATGCAGGGAATGCGGGTTCTTGCCACTATCTCTATTAAGAACATGTTCCGAAATAAATTTGCTATGAAGAAGGCAAGTACAACCAGTATTGGCTGGCTTCAGAAAGAGAAAACTGCAAATTTGTTTGGGTTTTATGTATATCTGTTCCACTCTTACACCATCTATAGTATTGACCACAACTAGAGCACTGTCCCATCAATAATGTATCTATCTTAACTGTCAGTATTTACCACTCCAAGTGACAGCACACCCAACTGCTGTGATGGAAACTCACACATGCTCAAGTTTGTGCATGTACAAGCAAAAATAAAAAGTCTGAGAAGATGGCAAGGCTACAAGGTATTATGAGAAGTTAAATTCAATTTAAGCCAAGGTAATCTTTAGGGGCAGAGGGAGAAAGTTGCTCTAAGATGAGTTTTTACAAACAGGTTTCAAGAGTATGCTCCATAGTAACATGAGTTGTACTACAGGTGAAATTTTCACTTATGGTCAAGAAGTTATTGCTTTACATCTCTGTTTCTGGGTTACTCTGGTTTTGAGTATGTCTTATATCTATTGAGTATATATTGTAACATTCCTTGGTCTATAAAGCACGTGCGAACTACAACTTGCAAGTGCATTAAAAAAAAGCAACGCTCAGCCCTACATACTTTGCAATGGATAAAATAAAAAAGAAACAATAAGACCCAATCAGGTATGATGGTAGTGTCAGATGGTATCAGAAACTGTACTTTAAAATGGCATGTCTATCAAGCAACATCTTCAGGTTGGACAGATTAGGATGCATTCAGCAAGTAAGTTTGTTAATTGGTCCAGTACTGTTACTGTTTATGCAGGAAATACAGGTCAGTTAACCTATAATTTGTTTCATTCATACTTTTTAGATAAATTAATTTTCACAAGGAACTGGTATGACTCAAAACAAGGTCAATCATTTCACTTTCTCAGTTTGCCCCTCCACTGAATTCATAGCTCAGATGATAAATTACAAACAGGTATTTGTAGCTAACCTAGCTTGCAACCATGCTAGCTGCTTTACTGGTTGGCAAGACAGGGAAATACTGGAATCTATCCCTGGCAAAATCTTAAAGAGAAACAAGTTCTTGAGACACACCACCTCTTTGATCTTGAAATGCCCCC
>VYZV01019541.1:106694-135405 GCA_013401275.1 Pandion haliaetus
GTTGGTGAAGGACTGTCTCCCGTGGGAGGGACCCCACGGTGGAGCAGGGGACGAGTGAGGAATCTTCCCCCTGAGGAAAGGAGCGGCAGAGACAAGGTGTGGCGAGCTGACCCAACCCCCATCCCCTGTTCCCCTGTGCCGCCGGGGGGAGGAGGTAGAAAGCACCGGGAATGGAGCTGAGCCGGGAAGGTGGGAGGGGTGGGGGGGAGGTGTTCTGATGTTTAGTTTCCCTTCCTAATACCCTTGTGTTTTGTTTTTGTTTTTATTTGTAGTAAATGAAATGGATTTTGTTTCTTCCCCAAGTTGAGCCTGTCTTTTGCCCGTGACCATAAGTGGGGAGTGATCCCTCCCAGTTCTTGTCTCGACCCACGAGCCTGCCTTTGTATTTTCTCCTCATCCCAATGTGGCCAGGTGAGGGGGTGGGGGGGTGAGTGAGCAGCTTCGTGGTGCTTTGTTGCCAACTGAGCTGAACCCGAAACCACGACACATACTTACCCTAAACCTGTCCATAAAATTTTCAGAGTCCTCCCCTGTGTTAAACATTGGCCATGTATGTTACCTGAATGAATGCACACAGTAATTCCTTTTGGTCCATTGTATACAGAGGCTGCAATTACAACCAGCCCTCAGGTAGGTTACAAACAGAAAGACACTTGGAAGCTTGTCTTCTGTTGTCTCCAGAGGAGTTTGGGGTTTTTTTTATTTGCCAGCCTTGCATATCCACAAAAGGGGGCAGTCAAAATCCGGCTGTCAATAATGATAAAAATTTGCTCTTATTATAGCATATTTGTATTCAGTCATCACACAAGCTTAGAAGAGTTCATTGTACTTTGATAACTAAAACATTTCTGATGAACAGCTTCTCCATTTTAGCTGCAAAAAACCCACACCAAAATTAGCATAGCTATGCAAAAAAGTATGTTATACTGAAGGCCTTTGCTCTAAATTAATTATTGAGAAATGACTGAATCATTCATAACATACTTTATAATTTGCTGTCATGGTTTCGGTTTCAGCCCAGCCAGTAACAAAGCACCACGCAGCCACTCACTCACCCCCCACCCCCTCCCCTGGCCACAGTGGGATGGGGAGAAAATACAAAGGCAGGCTCACGGGTTGAGATAAGGACCAGAAGGGATCACTCCCCACTTATGGTCATGGGCAAAAGACAGGCTCAATTTGGGGAAGAAACAAAATCAATTTCATTTACTACAAATCAAATCAAAAACAAGGGTATTAGGAAGGAAAACCAAAGCTCAGAACACCTCCCCCCCCACACCCCTCCCGCCTTCCCGGCTCAGCTCCATTCCCGGTGCTTTCTACCTCCTCCCCCGGCGGCACAGGGGAACAGGGGATGGGTTTTGGGGTCAGCTCGCCACACATCGTCTCTGCCGCTCCTTTCCTCAGGGGGAAGATTCCTCACTCGTCCCCTGCTCCACTGTGGGGTCCCTCCCACGGGAGACAGTCCTTCACCAACTTCTCCAACGTGGGTCCTTTCCGCAGGCTGCTCTCCAGTCTCACATTGCTCCAGCGCGGTTTTTACCATGGGGTTACGGCCATCTTGGGGAGCCTCCGCTCCACCGCTCACCTCCCTGGGCTGCAGGGGGACAGCCTGCCGTCTCACCACGGGCTGCAGGGCCATCAGCCTCCTCAGGTGCCCCTCCTCCTCCTCCCGCTCCTTCTTCACTGGCCTCGGGATCTGCAGAGGGGTTCCTCTCACATTCCAATTCCCCACCACTCCCTGCAGGATCCCCTTCTTAAATATGTTCTCCCAGAGGCGCTACCACCGTCACTGATGGGCTCGGCCTGGGCCAGAGGCTGGTCTGACTTGGAGCCGGGGAAGCTTCCAGCAGCTTCTCACAGGAGCCACCTCTGCAGTCTCCTCCCCTGCTACCAAAAAAACCCCACACCACACAAACCCATAACATTTGCTGATGCTTAAGACTATATATGTGGTTTTTAAAATGTTGCAACACATGCTAAGTGAGAACATGAAATTATGGATGGCTAACTGAAATGATGGAGCACTCATTTTCATCATTGCTCAAAAAAAAGCAGCAGTTTCCAGTCCACTATTACATTTAAGACTATTCTCAAGGCACTAAAACACTTAAGATCGTTTGTAATCACTTAACTTTTTGTTCCCCCATGCCAAATGTTCAAATTAATGCAGCATTTTTGTAAAATGTCACCCTTAACTCTACAACAAGATAAAATCCAGTATTTTGCTTGTTTGTGCTTGATGTTTCTGATCAATAACACAATAGGGTGTCTATTTCCTGACTGATGGAAACAATTTATTTTCTTGCAAGGGAACACTTGCAAACCGTTCCCGTTTAATATTTCCTTTTCACAAATGCCTTGGAAAGTTTACCAGCTGTGTAGAGGTACACATTTGTGCTACTAAGTAACATAAAGCATGACTATTAACAAGAAGCAAATATACTAAAAAAGTGCCACCTTGGGTAAAGTGGTACAAAAGCCGGGAGAGACATGGCAATTATTGATTTTCTAACCATGCAGATTTTTTTCCCCAGCTCTGCAAATGACATCATTTCATTTAAATTTCTAATCTGTATGGACAACAATAACATTTAAAACAATACAACAGCACTCCTCAAGGAGGCAGGCTGAAGTGTCTTATTTTTCCTGTAATATGCTTTCCAGATTCCACAATCCATCTTTAGCAGAAAATTCTGTAGATACCCACTCTACGCATCATTTTGCAGACAACCACCTTCACTTATCTCCCTGCAAATCAAGGTAATTCTACAAGATTTTCTCAGAGTAAACTAGCATAGCATATGCCAGACCAAAGGGTGACAAAAGATAAATCAGTAGAAAAACATTTTGACTAGAAAATTAGGCACTTTTAGAGAGTCCATAAGAAAATATGTAATGCTAAAAAATACAGTGATATGGCATCAAGAATCAGTCACATACATCTGAATTTCCTTTGTTAGCTGTTGAAATGTTGCCAAGTCAAACAAAAAAAGTTATAATTCACTCAGAAAGCCAAAATTAACCCTAGATGCCACTAGCAGAAACTGGGAGCAATGGATCTAGGACTATCTTTTCAGGATCTCTAAGACAAAGTAACTCTGATATATCTACAAAGAAACCAAACAAGACAAATCACTGGCTCCTTGTCCATGGACTCCTTGTCTGAACACCAGTTTATCAAGTCAATCCAATCCTAACTGTACAGGTGTTGAGACCAAGGCTTTCTTCCCCATTTCCCAGCTTCAGAGACTTTAGTATTATTCTCCCATATCTAGAACATCTACCAAGAGAATTTTTTTCAACCTCTGCACCTTCCTTTATTGTATCACAAAATTAATGACCAAAACAATCTGCCATTCTACTGTTAAATGGAGCACCAAGGCCTTAATGAGAGATTCTACTTAATAGTAAAGCATTATTTGTTTTTCATTTCAAATGTAATTTAAACTAATGGAACTGACAATTTTATTATACTACATGACGTAGGATATGTATATTAAACAGGGTTAGTAAAAATCCCGTAATATAAAACCCCAAATATTCAGATCACTCAAACTAAACAGCAGTTTTATCCTGTGCTCTTTGTCCCAGGATGGCAAATGAGTATCTTCTGTCTCACCAACACCATCTTGGAATTCAGTGACCTTTTGATGACAACTTGGTCAAAACTAATATATTTTCACATAAGTTTTCAGCTAAAACACACAGTCTTTCTGCAGAGGCATTTCAGCACCACCACCACCAAAAATATGACAAGTTGCAGCTTAAAAACACACTCTAAAGGGCTCTGTAAAATTTTAATAGGCCAGTTAAAGGGGGAGAAATTACAGGATCATGTCATGATTTCCACACTACTTTACTTTTTCCTACCTTATTAGCCTCAAAAATTCTGCAAATGATAGACTAGACAAAAAACACAGCTTCTTTTTGTTCCACTTTCAATGAGTCTCAGAACAAACTATTTGCTCATATCAGTTTCCAAGCAATCTGTCTAGGCATCCAAGTTTATAAACTAGAAGAACCATTCAAGTCTTCTTGCTTTAAACATACCCAAACCAAGAAGCTTGTTTAACAGGCCTGTTAGGCTCCATGATTTATTTCTTGACATTTCCAATAAATCACCTTTTTGTTTTTGCGATAAGACTTCAACCCTTTCATTGCTAGTCGTCTATAGCAGATGCCAAAAAGTTGTGCTTCTGCGTGCTTCTGAAAACACACACACACAAAAAATCTACTTTTTCCAGACCTCCAGCAGCACATACAGCTCATTTCTGAGCTCAAGTTTTCATCCTATTTTTTAAGCACAGACATTAACTTCACACTAATCTAAAAAGGACCTTGCTACCACCAGCTCCACACTTAATATTTTCCAAGTTAGCATCCATAAGTCTGCATGTATCCTTTCAGCTATACTGTCATACCACAGCCAATATTCAACACCTACTGGCTGAAACTGTCAGTAATCTCCCCATACAGACTGATTTTAGACATGCTTGCTATTTGGTTTCCATGCTTCTAGGCAATCCCCTAATACCTTTGGTTATTCTCCAGGGCAACATTACCTCTTTACTGCTTAAAATCATGAAAGGGTGGATTAAAGGCAAGAATAAATCTTATCTAGGGATATAAAAGAAAACCTGCTCTATCTTACTTATTTACTTATTTTCAAAAGCACTGGGGTGGGTAAATGCAAGACCTTCAGCTGTAGGCACTGCAAGTCACAATTTCTAAATAGCAGAAATTCTACATAGGTAAAAGAGATGGGCAAGAAAAGCAGTTCTTTCTGGAAATCCCAGACTACCTTACCTTGCTGATATTACTAAATATTCCTTCAGTGGAAGATTTGGCTAATGGTCCATCTTTTATTTTATGTGAGCATGCCAAAACGGTAAAACTGGGCAGACAGGGACCATTCTTCAAGTAAAATAGGTTTATTTTTTCTCTTATGTGCCTTTCCATCCCAGACTTAATAACTTAGGGAATTAAAAATGGAAAACAAACACTGTCTTTCAATACATAAAGATGTAGAGGAGGTGTTCACCACATGTATTAAAGAACAGGACTTTATAAAGCTCAGTAACATGCAAAGAGAAGTTTTCCATGAGAGAAAGGTGTAGATTTAACAGGAAGTACCATGGGATTTTTTGAGTACTTCAAGACTACTTAGATGCATACAAACCATATCTCACAATGGACCTCTGATCCCCAGCTAGAGATGAAAAGAGCAATGAGGCTATGAATCAGTAAGGTACATGACACTGTGTTCACATTAGAGCTCTCTATTTAAGATACATGACAGAGGAAACTGAACAGCCCACTGACTTGTCACACACACACAGTAGTTCATCATGTGGCACCTCCAAGATTCAGAAGAAAATGCACTTTTTCTCCAAGAAGAAAGTACAAATAGAAGAGGAATGTTCCTGCAGCTCAAAAATCAAACCACTGAGTGAAAAAATGTTATCATGGCTACCATACTCTTTTTTTCCCCCAAGAGCCATGTTGTATGTAGATTTGTTGGATATGGCATTAGAAAATAAGTATGACCTAACTTAAAAGTATCTTCACAACTGAGTGGCATCACAGGCCCCAGACACTCAATTTTAGTTTTGTCTATACCCAGACAATCCCACCAAGCCTAAGACACTGTATCTATGTAGCAGAGGAGGGTATTCAGCTCCTTAACAATGTATGTCATAGTGCCACAATGGTGAGCAAAGTTACCAAAGATAACTTTTCCTCAGAAGTCTAAGCTCATGCGACACCATGGGCTTGCAGCCCAGCTGTGCATTTTAAGCAGCATCACCTCCTACAAAACATCTGTTACGAACTACAAAGGGAACTATGAATGCTTCTACACAGACCCTTCCTTTCCTCTCCAACAACGCTGGAGGCTTGGTGCACAGCCCAGCAGCACAGACCTGCCCTTGCCAGAGAAGGCATAAGCAGCTCTGTTATTTTCAAAGCAGAAACCTAAGGATCCTTCTTGTCTCAACGTCATAATGACTTATATGGGAGAGCTAAATGGCAGATGAAAGCTTTTAATGAACTCTGAGGCAAAAAAAAGCAAAAATTTTCTGATGAGTCATTTGAGAAATAATTAGCTCCTCATGCCATATTTCCACATCTATCAACACATCCCAATTGCTCTGCCTACAATCTAGCGGCCCAGCAGCACTATCAGACAATCAGTCTGCAAATGAAATTGGATCTAATCCCTGTCATACCTACCTGTCCGCAGCAACACCTCAGTGATAACTGCCTGTTTTTCACATCCTCAGAAAAGAAACTGAAATACCGTAAAGGCATGTCCCTCTGAAATCTCTCAGTAGCACTGCTTGTATCCCATTATTCGTTTTTTACCCACCACTGTAGTAGCGTGACCTTTTCTTTATAGTTTCATTGTCCTGTGTTCATTCAGTGTTTGGTATAACAGCACAGACTAGAAATTATTTCCTTTACTGGGTATTTCCACCAGGTATTTTACAGTAATTTATCATTACTTACTGTAAACCTAAGTAAGGTGCAAAATACTTACTGCCCAGTCATATATAGACTAACAATAAGTAATATGTCCTTTTGGCTAAGATACCATTTTCTAGTAGTCTCTATGAAAGTAAGAAATGGTAAAACTCACGTTTCACAGCCTTCTTGTTCATGCTGGGAGAAGAAGATCTCTGAAGCAGAGTCCCAGGAGTGACACCATCAAATAACATGCAAATGTCTGAAGGCAGTCTCAGCATTTAGGATTTTATTTCTAATGCTAGCAGAGGATGACCCCTATGCCAAACTCCTGTTCTGTACTTTTCTTGTTGTCAAGAAAAGGTATTGGGAGCTGCATGAACCTTCATTGTATGCCAGTGCCGCACGATAGCTTAATCTTGTTATGTGATAGTCTTGATACTGAATGTGTCATGTGGTGCACACTCAACCGGCTGCCTTAGTCCTCTCCTGGTGTCTGCCGAGAGCACTGTGAGCTTTGTGAACCCAGGCTGACAGTAGGAGCACAAGAGGTACACATGGAAATTCAGCACCTATTAAACAGGAGGAGACTTGACAGCCAACTGCAAGATACTTTAAGTGCTGTGGATATGAAACTGTGCCAAGCTCCCAGTTTACAGAGTCATCATCGCAGCTGCTCCCTGCTCCTTCCCAGAAGCTTCACTCTCCCCTTATGCCTGGCAGAAGGCAGCATTTGAAGGGACTAACATGGCTACTCCCATACAAAGACCCACAGACCACTGCCAAGGGCAGAGTCAAGAACCATTTCTAAATGTGGTAAAACCTACCAGTAACAGCTGACTAAATCAGGAGTCAAATCATCATGGCAAGTGACCAGAATTGTTTGTAACGTCAATACTAAAGCCTAGTAAATTCTTCAAAATCAGTAGTTACTAGAAATTAATTAATAGCCAGCTCATTACAGGATAGAATCATCACAGTGAAAATAATAAGGGCCCTACTGTGAGCATGTTGATTTGCTGTTGATTATATTTTTGCCCTGGCACATCTTATAATACCTGTAAAATATTCCTATGGTTAGGACTAGGCTATTCTTTTACAACTGTCCACACGTGACAAACAGTCAGGACAAGAAAGGACTTCCTTATTCATTAAGCCCAGCTTCTGAAGCCCCATGGGAGCCAGCAACACAGTTACTTTCAGAGAGTGAAAAAGTACCATCAAACCAGCTATTTTAGTATTTCCCCTAACCCCCAACCTAGCAGTCCCAAGGCTACCCAGGAACTCCTTACTTTGCTAGAAATTTTTTTTTCATCCCAGCACACTCGTAGACAGATTACACCAATTTACTCCTGCATTACCACCCACCACAGTTCTGCTCCCTCCTTGATGTCTACCCACCTGACATATCTATGTGCAGAGATTAAGGCTGCTTCCTCATTTTCACTGGAATACACAAAGACAGGTCTGCTTTTCTCTTAAGAAAGAGGACTGAAGCACGGCTGGTTCAGCCTAGGCAGCAGGAATCACACACGTACCAGGTTACATGGAAAACTAAACAACTCAAAAACACCAGGTCTCTCTTGCTTATGGACAGATATATATTGTTTTTTCGTAAGTTTTCAACACTCAGAAACACTACTTACAATGTGCCTTCTTACAGCTTCTTGCTGCTTACTTAGTTGTGTCCCCTGAGAGAAAAACCCAACCTAAGAAAGCCTGCTGGCATCAATACATAGATCTCTATACAAATATCATTTATTATACATTTATTTTACATTTCTGGAGGATAGAGTTAACTGACTCCAGTTTGAGCCCTATACTCTCCTAGGAGGATAAGTGGTTTCAGCATTATGCATCAAATGTTAATAATGTTTTACATTCCAATTAATTTCTTGACTTTTGAAGCATTTTTACTTGAACTGTATTTAAAATGGCACCTTCAAAACTTCCCACTGCTATATAATGGAATTGTATTTGTTTTTTTTAAAAACAGTGAATAAACCTGTCTTCCAGTGGATGCTGAATGGTATTTTGCAATACATAGGAACAAAATTAGTCCCCATCTTGAAACCAGTTATTGACTGCAGGGAGGAAGGGGTTGCTACTATGCTTTCATTCTGCAACTTCATTTTTAGCCACAACTGCAGAGCTCTGTCAGAACAACCTTTTTGACCAGGACTTTTCCTATTCACTTCTAAACTCAGGAAATTTCACGTTGAAGTTACTGAGATCAAATTAATTTGGGTTCCAGCAATGCTATTACAATCCCCAATCACTACAGTCAGATTCTGACTCTCAAAGCCCATTTGCAAATCTCACATTTTAGGTCACTTACATTTAGCTCAACTGAATACACAGCTGAAACAAGCTCTGTACTTGCAAACATGAAGTAAGAATTCACAGTCCTTTCAAAACAAGGTACATCACTATCTCCAAGCTAAAAGGCATTGCAAGTTTTTTCTTTCTCCAGGCAGGCCCTTGAATATTTCTCCCTCAGTTTACTTGCTTCTTAGGAGAAATTTTAAAAAAGGAACATCTGTGGGAACAGCTGCACAAATACTGCAACTGCCAGAGATAAGATCTCTTTCTAGCATCCAGGATTTCTTGTTTTGTGTTTTGCAAGACCATTTAGTAGTGGATAACCACAGTGACTATCCACGCATCTGACATGCAATTTTTATTTCAATCATGGGCAAGAGCTAGAAGCTCAACACAAGCCCACCATAGAGACACACAAACACATACACAGAGAAAACAATCAGAAACCCAAACCCTTGAAGGAAATGTCTAGAGACTCCACCATATAAAAGCTTATAAAGCAAACAGGCTGCTTGCTCTGACTTCTTGTGGACAATGAAAATACCATAGGAGGTAGTTTATAATTATAAGCAGATGTACAGCAGAGCTTTTTCCTTCATCATTATCTCACATTTAACAATACTAAGACCCCAAATTACTCAGATAGTTTCCAAGACAATACTTTGATAATTAGGCAATGATATCATTAAATAAATAGATTTCCAGAAATCTGTCTTCATCTCCTGGATACATGTTTGCATTCACATACTTGTCTTCGAATTGCAGTGATCTATTATGGTCCAACAGAAGTGTTAAGAATGACTTTTATCATGCTCTGTGCTATATATTGATGACTTCAATTCTTATTTCCCAGTCCAAGCCCAAGTAGGCAAGGTGAATATGATTGGCACTCCATTACAGTAATAATCAACTAAATTGAAGTAGCCAGTTCTAAATACACACAGCCATGGTGGCAACAAGATCCTGGAGCTACTGTAGAATGCAGAGTTCCTCAAGGTTTAGGGGCAGTTTACTGAAACTTTTTTTTTTTTCTCAAAAAAACCTGAAAGAATTATCAACCATTTTGGGCATTAGGGGCGGTTGCCACATCCAGCTGATACACAGAGTAGGATCTGAAGAATAAGAGGCAAAGATAATTGCCTCTGCAGCCTCTGCTTAACTTTTCTTTCTTAAGCAACCCAAGAGGGGTCTTAAGCATACTTTAAGTTACCCTTGACTGTAGTGCTGTCCCATTTGCTAAACAGTCATTTAGCACACTGGGATGGCTGGAGCACAGTAGCACTTCAGCTTCTTCTTTTTCCACCTCTACAGTGCCAGCTGTCAAGCAGGGTATGTAAAGAAAGACTCCCTACTTGAGTAAGCTCCAGCATGCCCAGGGGGTCTGCTCCACTAGAATTCATCTGATCCACTCTTGCGATTCATTTTGCAAATACTCATCCTGTAAGATTGTGCCCACACATCCCCACAGCACTACTTGGACACAAGGTTGTGATCTTTAAAAATCAAAAGCACCAAGATTCATCACAACTTGCTTTGCAACACCAGCTCTTATCCTTCCTTATGTCCACACATTTCCGAATGAAGAAGGCAAGACCACGTATAGCAATGGTCTGCTGTGGTCATTCAGCTTCTTCCACAAACAGAATACCAGATGGGATTTTTTCCCGTGCATAAGTAACATCCAAACAAAAGAGGGTCAAAGCTGAACAAATGGATGGCTACAACAGGATGGAAAAAGGCCACCCAGACCAGCATACTGTCTCCAGCTGCGACTAAAGTAAAACCTCAGGGACAAGCAGGATAACTAAGATAAGCATGCAACAATACTTTCAGCTAGCTACCCCTTAAACCTGGGTTTTCCCTTTACTAGCCACAACATTTTCTGGCAAGGACTTGTGCATCATATTTACACCTTATTTACATCTTGTGCACAGTACTACCTCCTTTCATTTGTTTTGAGCTTGCCACCATCACTCCTGGATACATCCTGGTATTCTTGTACTGGAAAATAAGGGAAGAATTGGCATCTGCTCACCCTTTCCATGCCACTCATTAATGCAGTCTTCCCAGTCATCTCATCTCCTGGCTGAAAAGTTCCTTTCTCATTTGCTGTTTCTTGGACAAAAGCTGTGCTGTGACCTTGACCGTTCTTGTTGCCGTTTTTTAAAACCTTTTCCAGCTTAAGCTGCAAACGACTAGCACTTTTGGGCAGTACGGGACTCCCCTGCTCTATCCTTCTTCACATTTTTCTTCTCACAACAGAGGATATGGTACCTGGAGGAGGTTAAAGAAACAGCTAGAAAGGCAGCCTATGGAAAATCCAGGATACTGCCGCTGGAGCTGAGGTTGGGTCATTTGAGTAAGGATTAACTGGAAGGCTACTATCTCTGCCTACTGAAGGAGCACTTTACCTCCTTGCAAAACAGGGAAATAGCTCAAAATATGGAAATAGCCAACACATTTTGGCCCAGACCACACCAACCCAGGAAAAAAAATGTTTGGTTCTCCCAATTAGTGACATCTAGAGGGATCTTACTGCCTCCCAGATATGGGCAAATTGCTGGGGTTTTGCATTTTACTTTTTATAACACTTTGTGATTGTTCAATTTGGCAGGCCAAGAATGCCAGTCCAGTTAAAATTTAAGCTGCTCTAAAAGCAAAGGCAGATGTGGAAAAAGGATGACAGGAACACACCAGTTACTTCTTGGAAGGAACAGTTACTTCTTGGAAGTAGCAGACATGAAAAATGTCTTCACTAAAGAGCTACTAATCATAATTGCTATTATACAAAATTGCACAGAAATAAATATAGGAAAATGAAAGGTATTTCATGACAAGAAACTATATAAACATTGCCAAGGAATTCAACACATTCTGCTTAAGTTTGTCTCATTGAGCCATAGAGCTCCAAACTAACCAGTACAACAGTAAACAACAGAAGTTTGTTAAAATTAAAAGCACTGAGCTCGTGTGCTCCTTCAAGGCCTCTGGCTTGGTGGAGCATGACATTTTCATTAGGAAAGTGTAATGAAACGAGCTGAACCAGGCAGACAAAATTTATTCAAACAGTTAACAGATAAGTCAAAAACCATGACCATAAACAAAAAAAGCATCATACTGCAGGTGGTTTCTAATCTCAGGGGAACTATCTTATTTTGCAGTTTAGCCAATGACTTGGAAGAAAAAATAAAAAAAAAGATCATGACTGAAAAACTGTGCAGGTGACAAGTACCAAGGAAGCTGTTAAATACAAAGAGGAAAGGTGACTGACAGCCAGTCGTCTATGCACCAGCCTGTGTGTTCTTGCTCAGCAGACGTGCAAGTTGTGAAGAACTGACAGTACCTGAGAGCATCCTCCTGAAGGAAAAACTGAGGTCCCTGATCAACACAACAGCCCCATCTCTAGTGTCATCACAAGACCATTCTGTCTTCTGTCTTCTGACAGTTTTAGCTGTCTATAGTTTTTACAAGTCTATGAATGAAAATGTATAGTTTTTTAATGAAAATATATAGGTTTTTTATTTGAGAGAAGAGTTTATTTGGCACGTAAATGTTTTGCAATGAAAGAATCCAGTACTAGAGAAATGAAAGACGCTCTCTGCTATTACAGAGTCTGAGAACGTATTTACCTTTCCAGATCAAATGTTATGTGCATCAGAAACAACTGTAATGGAAAAAGCTCACTTCACAACATTCACACTTGAAACTTAATGAAAAAATGTGATTACAGGTTTTAAAGTTTTCATCTTCTGAAGGTCTCTCACCTACAATAAAAAATGTTTACAACATCTTTTGACACATGAATCACATTTTTTGTGCCCTTTTGTGCTTGTAGGATCTTGTCAGTTTTCAGTTCCCATGAAAATACTTTTCTTCCTTTATTTTTTTGGAGTCAGTTATGGTTTGCTTGCATTCATGCAAAAAGTCCTGAAGGAAAAACCGAGGTACCTGTTCAACACAACAGCCCCGTCTCTAGTGTCATCACAAGACCATTCAACAAGGAAAAAAAGAAAGTATAAAGGTCATTGTGTCTCTGGATTTCACAGGACTGTACCCTAAGTATTACCTCCAGCGCTGGTATTCAAATATCTAGAAGAATTTGGGAAAACTGGAAATCATTTTAAAAAGGCTGGAATAATTAAAGAATGGGAGAATGTAATGAAGGAACTCTATTTTCCACTTTTATAAAGAGAAGGTAAAGAATAATATAGTAACTCTAGAGGGAGCAGAAATTTGGATAGAGAAGGATATTAAACATACAAAGAGCTAATAAGAACCAGAGCTAACGAAGCTGGTAGTTAAAGACAGTCAAATAAAACAAGCAGTAAAGCACATAATTTAAGACTGATGATAATTACACCAACAGACTATATTGCAGAGCACTGAAAGTCTATCAACTGACTTTCTGTTAGCAAAACAGGATATTTTTCAAAAATAAATTATCTAGCTTATAATGGGAGCTAATCAAGCACCCTTTTGGTTCATTTTGGATTCATAACCAATTAAATACAAAACAAATTTACAGCCTCACTGCAGTCCTTACCATCCACATTTTGAACACCCAAACATAACTGGCAAAATGGTGAAGTAGAAGGGAAGAGTCAGGAAATGTACAAGGAGCTGCAGAATAGGAAGAACTTTATCAGCATGCAGCTCCTCACACCAAGATCAGCCACCTACAGACTGGCTGCCACAGCTGGCTTGTGGGCACATCCTGGGGGTACCTATTGAAAGCAAAAATGACAAAACTATGAGGCTTGGGAGGCATCAGCCTCTGGCTGTCCTTTTGAGGTTGGGACACTGCAGGGACCAAAGCAAGCTGCTTCCTAACACCATCCAGCTAGTTCTGGGAGCTCACGCACAGTGCCCTGGCAAGGCAGCCTCTCCTGGCTCCCACAGTACCACTGCCACCAAAGGCTGTGTGCCCTCCCTGCTGCTATAAAGCTGGCATTTCGGCACCATTTGATTATATCTTTGCAGATGAAGAGTCTTTATTTGTCTCAACACAGGGCTTGTTGATGTCTGCTATGCTGCTGAAGCTAAAAGTACATCCATCTTTGAGAAGTCTGGTATTTTCATATCCTTTTGAGTGCTATAGAACTGAGCCACCTTTTCTCCCCCAATTAAAAAAAAAAACCAAACAAAAAACTAATCAAAGTTTTCTAAAGAAATGCAGGCAACAACTATAAAAAAAAAATTCTAACTTGAAATCCTTGCTTTTAGCGTAATAATAGAAACTAACATAAACCAAATCTGCAGTCTTACATGTAGGAAGAGAATCTAAACTGGAAATTTGGCCTCTATTGTCTTTTTAAGTTTCTATTCCTCCCAAGACTGGCAGTGGAGCAACACATTTCATAAAAAGCTGTGTGCTTCCTTATCGTCCAACAATATCAGCCACTTGTCTTACCCAGAGTCCTCAACATTACAGAAAGCCAAGTTCCAGACAGTAAGCGAAAAAAACCTATACTAGATATTGTCCTTCAGTGTTTTTCTTGTTTTAAAATGCCAAAAGAGGACAACCTTTTCTTTTTCTTCCCGGCTGAAAGCTAACATACAGTTCATTCACCCGCAAGACAGTTTACAACACAAATGCCACCCCAATATGATAAAGTGTTGCACTGTGTTCCAGGAGGTTATTTTAAAAAAAATCACGTGAAGTATTCCCTCTGCCCAATATAGGTAAAGTCTGTAAGCAAGTAATAGCTCCAGAAATAAAGCATACTTCCAAAGGCCATCAGGTCACATTAGACACCAAACAGCCTGCAGAGAAGATAGCTAAAGGTAATAGGATGCAAATCACTTCAAACTACCCACGTGAATTTCAACTCCCCTCCCCCTTTTTTTCTTCCACCTGGTGTGTTTAAAAAAAATCAGATATTCAATCAAGCAGAGAGAAACGAAAAGGTCCTGAGAGATGCCTGTGTGGGATAGCTGCACGTGGAGCTCAATTCTGAAGACAAGACCTTATCAGCAGTCAAACTATTATTTGTGAGGCAATTTCCTTTAAGGGATCTTAATTTCTAGCTTTCTAAACACCAGCTTCAGAAAACTGAACCTAGCTATAGGACCACTAATAAAAGTGATCTTCACACACCAGCCTGCAAACACAAGAGAGGCACATGTCTTAAAGGACTAACCCACAGCCTCCCTCTCACTCACGCCCAGAAGCGCGTTGCCATACAGTGCAAAGTGGACAAGCCTTCCACTCAGAATCATGTTGTTAGCTGAATTTTTACATGGCTTTACATTTTTTACTTAGTGTGGGGTGCTTTTTTTTTTTGGGGGGGGAGTGGGGGAGGAGAGTGGGCACACTATTTATTCCAAACTAAACCTATCTAATTTCATTAAAGAATGAAAGCCAAGTAAAGAAAGAGAGAAGTAAAAAGTAGCTGAGAGACAGGACAGCAATCAAAGAAGCAGACAAATAACTTTAGACACCATGCACAAAGAAACATGAGTTCTAAGCACATTTATTTTTAATGCAAGTCACTGTATCACATACTAGAAGATGCCTTTTGCAATAACAAAACCTGCCACAACACAACACAATTTCATGGGACTGGAAGAAAAGCACTTGACTCTCAGTCCTTCCTTCTCTCTAACTCTGCTTGTAACTCTGCATGCCTTCTGTGAGTATGAGATGCCACTCAAATGATTTTTAGCTAGGAAGAGATGCTTTGCCCCTTGTATTGATAAAACCCCCTCCCTTACTGCTTACCTCACAGGGAATCTTTTTCCCCTGAACGTACAGAAGTTATTGTCACCTTCCAGGTACAGAACTACTCCACAACAGAAAAATTTAACCTAACAGCATCTTAATACCTGCTGATCTAATAAAGAGTTATCAGTCCCTCCCAGCAACCATGCTACTTAACACAGACAAACAGAAGTCAGAACAATATTAGACAAATTCAGTGTTATGAAGTCACCATGCTACCCAGGGAATTAATTCGGTTTCTTATTTCTACCTATACAGGACACAAGTACCCAAAAAACCCTGCTGTTTCTTTCCAGTCATCTGTTGTAAAAATGTTTCCAACATCATCAAACATGAATTATTTACTACTCTGCTGAAAGAAGAAAACCCCCAAACTGACAACACCCATGCATGGTACTGCTAAGAAAACTAGAGAGATAAATATTCCGTACAAGTCCAATGGAGGAAAAAAAGAGAAGACAATTACTCCCTTATCTTAAAAAGAAATCCACTCTAAAAATCCACTGAGGATTCCCTAACTCTTTTTGTGATTACGATCAAAGTCCTTATGGTAAAGTCTGTCCCAGTGAGGACCTTATCTCTGAAAGCCTGCCACAGATATTTGTGTAGAAGGAGGAAGATTTTAAGACAACCATCACAAATCCAAAGATGAACATTAACATGGAGATTGCAGAAAGCACAAAGGGCTTATACTTATACTCAAGGCAACAAGTAGTCAGATGACACACTCTCTGCTTGTACCCCTGAAACCAACGAAAAGGAATCCTGTTACGAAGTATTTAACATTGTTAAGAAATAACAGCACACACCACCACACACACCCCGACAGACACGAACCGCCGTAACACAAGACAGCTGCTGCCACTGCTTCCTGGTCTGCAGCAATTATTTGTCCTACAAGACCACACGGTTTTGTCACCAAGATAAAAATCGCATCGATGCTACCTACCCTGGTTTTAGCTGCAGTGCTGACCCAATCCAGCCAGAACTCCAAAACTGCCTCGGACCAGGACTCCTACCTTCCGCAAGCAGGGTCAATATTCTCACCCATAAACACGGTGGCTTCTCAAGACAAATTCGGAAACAGTGACAGCTTGTTTCAGCTTGACTGCGCTTGGAAGTTTCTTTTCCTTCCCCCTCTCTCAACCTCTCAGAGGACCTGCGCACGCACAGGGCTACCACCACCACACGGGAGCTCCACGCTCCCACCGCGCGCCCTCGGGAATCCCAGCCGCCGCGCGGGGAGCAACCCAAGAAGTCAGGAAGAGTGGCTCTGCGCGTATGAATGTGTAAATATACAGCACGAGAGGCTGGAACGGCCTCCCAGGGCCAGCCCTCAGACGCAGCCCGGGTTTCAGATTTCATTGGCAGCTCCGGAGCCCGCCAGCGGCACTGCTGTTGCGCCGGGGAGGAATCCGGCTCCCTTCCCAGACGTCTCTGGAAAGCCCGGCGACACGGCACCCGCCGCCCCGACAGCGCCCGGAGACCCTCCGTTAGCTGTTTCCGCGTACTTGCTGCTGGTGGTGCTACGGCGCAGGCTCCGCGCTCGCTCCGGCGTGGGACAAACCGGCGCTGCCCACCGATTCCTCACGGCGCTGCCCACCGATTCCTCACGGCGCTGCCCACCGATTCCTCACGGCGCTGCCGCGCGCGCCTTGCCAGGGGACCTTACGCACGCAGCAGCAACTTGATCGTGCCCGCGGGACTGGGGGCTCCCTCCTCTCCCGCTGCACACGTAGGAGTCGGCCACCAGCTGACCCAGAGACACCCTCTGACCCTACGCAGATTTTCGCCGCCCCTCCTCCCTTTTTCTATTTTTGCCTGGGATGCCTCTTCAGTCAACCAAACACGCTCAAAGTGGTCTTTACCGACTTTCAACAGCCCGCATCCCTGCAACTTAGTACGACGGTCTGTTTAAGGAGGACTAAGGATTTCACATTGTGTGGACCCAACGGAGGTCGCCATGGGACCTGTACAAGGAGCACTGCATACCTTCCCCGCAGGCCCAGCTCCAACTCAGTCGCACAGCAGAAGTCAGAATGGGAATTACAATGGCAACTGCAGCCGTGATTGGGTTTCAGGAGTTGCCGTTCCCTCTCCGAATGGCACGACTGTCATCTGCTCCCAGGTGACTCAGTGAGCATGAGGCTGCACTCTTCTTTCCCCCATACTCAGAGAGAGAACGAATGATGTGTAGCCTCCGTCCTCCCTCCCACCACCTCAGTCCAGCACACCAGACCCCACAGCACTGGTTTTGTGTGGAAACAGGACCTCTCTCGGAAAATCCTAATTGCTCTGTGTCGCTGGTCTCTTCTTTCAGATCCCCATCGGGAGACAAAAAGCACTTTCTAATACTATACCACAACGAGATCATAAGAAAAAATTACTACTAATGATAGTGGAAAACAGCACAACCTTACACTTTCAAGCTCAAGGAGGGTTCTGCATACTATACACACTAACAACAAAACCCTGCCCATTTTCAACCACACATACCAGGCACGTGGTGTTCCTCTAATGACTGGAGCTGGCAAATCTGTAGAAGCTAGAAAAGTGTTTTGCATGACCCAAAATCTCAGCATCTGATGAGTATGCAGCTTGGACAGACCCAGACACACTCCCACCAACTTCCCTCCCATGACCCATTTTCTCACAATTCTGCATTTGCTGGTTCCACTCCACCCAATGTGACAGCACTAAAAAAATCCCAAGTACTACAAAAATTAGTTACAGCCTTTTGAAAGCAATCAGTTTGCTAACAAATTACTCAGATCTGTGAAGTTTTTCAATAGATAAGGTCTGAAGAACATTTACATACTGTAACATAGGACACATTACAGCTGGCAGCGGTGATAATGGGATAGCGCTGCACTGGAGCAGCTTCTACTTTTAACAGAAAAAAGTAATCATTCAGCTGCTTGGTTATCCATACTGAAACAAATCTGAACTCTGCCTCTCACTAATGCTGCAAGAAGGATTGAGACCTGCAGTGGCCAGCCCAGATATCAGTGCGTGAATGAAGGGGAATACCCAAGATGCTTTCATCACCTTCCCAGCTTGTCTTGAGATAGCCAGCCAGAAGAGAGAACTAAGCAAGCCGCTCAGTACAAGGGCTGGTCCCTGCTCCTGTCCCTGGAAAAGAATTCCACAGAGATAAAACAAGGAGAAGGCAGAGCAAAGCCATTCCTATCACCCTGCTGCCGAATTCAGAGATGAGGTCAACAGAGGTCCTCACCATCAGGGACAGCATGCTGCCCCACCAAAATGCAGCCTGTCCTAACCACCACACCAGTTTGAAGAAACCACTGAGTCTTCTGGGCACTATGCCAGTGTAAGGTTTTTTTTTTTTCCAAAGAGCAAACAGGGTATACAGATACATGGCTGCTCAGGAAGAGAAGGTAAACATGCACAAACTTTAGATGTTGAGGAGGACAGAATTAAACACATGCAGAGTGGGATACCTGTGGTGGCCTTCGGCTTGGTTAGCTGCCAAATGCAGGCTCCCAGGGAGAACAGCCAGAATGACATACTAGAAAAATCTTTCTTAATGGGCCGGAAAGCCTTCCACCATCAAGGACCATGCCTGCTCTGATGAGGTGCTGTACATATGGGAGCCTCACTTTATGCATCACAGTAATCGACATTATATAAAAACTTAACTCAGGCACTTCTGTAACTTTAGTCTCTGCAGCTCTGTGCCTTTATTTGAACAACAGCCATATTAACACATAAGACCTCTTGTTTAAATTATAGGAAATTACTGTTCTGTTATCGTACTGTTCTCTTCAGAGAGAAGTTACCCCAGGGAAATTTCCAGCTACCAGAGAGAAAGGAGAGCAGCACAATGTACTTCCTAAGCACAGAGACACACAGGAAGCAAGCTGCAGGGCAGACTGGAACTGCTGGGTGTAGCAGCGGGTACATGCAGACCCCCTGGTCCTGCGCCACACCTGTTTGCACCCTGCAGAAAGCTCACGGCCTTGTGCCTGCAACGCAGGTGCTTTAAAAAACTGAGCTGCAAAGCCACTGACATCCTTGAAGAACTGCACATTTGAAGTCTAGCTATTAATACATAATTACAACAATAACAATGAGGACACCCTTTGTAGTCAGATTTCCTTCCTTACTTCGCTTATTGGTGGCCCTTCGCTACTGTTCTTTCTGCAGCAGTTATGGCTTGTTAGCTGATACCCTTCTAAAGCTCAGGTTCAGAACGTAAAACAATTCACATTTGCAGCTTTATGGGCTCATTTGTAAGACGCATTGAAATCCTTCAGTCCGAGTTGTCTTTTCTAGGTATACATCATCAATATCCAGTCATTCATTAGCTACAGTAGGGAAGGGCCAGGAGGAACAGGTCTCTAACTGGAAACAATTTATCGAACTCCATACAATACACAATTAAGGCTAAGAAAAGCCTGATTTGGTACTGGTAGGTACCCAGCTAGTTTTCCATGCCAAGACTGCTCCTATCTAACTCCTTGGATATCACACCTGAGCAGACTGAGACACTTCAAAGACTTGACTGTTGCATGGCAGGGAACTAAGACTTTGATTCTTTCCCTCTGGAAGAAAAAACACATTGTTTTTTTTCCCAAAACATCTAATGGGGCAAACCAGAAACACTTTACCAAGCAATCAAACAAGCAGGAAGGATGAAATATGCATTTGCACGGGACAGTTTGGGCCTGCTCAGGCATGGAATACCCAATGGTCAAGTGCAGGCAGTTCCGAAGGTAATTCTGCCCCTCTGGGCAAATGTGCTCCTTTGGCAAGTGGGGTCACTTAGTTGGGGGTCACAGAGTACCTTAGTCAAGTTCCCTCTTCCTTGCTCATCTTATGTAGAAATGGATCTGTAATTACTACCACCACTGAACTACTTACAGTCCACTACTAAGCCTCTTGCCCTTAAAGCCTTTTATGCCAGTGGAAGCGGCAAATAGATTTTGTTGCTCTATGCGGAGCCTGACCTTCTCACCTGGTCAGTGCAGAAGGCATAACAGGTTATTTGTTTTAAATCTACTGTTAAAGTTAACTGTGGCTGTTAACACCTGAAGATATATGCTGAAAAGTTCTGACCTGCAGGAACCCAAAGAGCAAAAAAAAGAATTTCATTCATTAAGTCAGACTTATTTTACAGGCATTTTCTGGTCTAGCAAGAGTGGGTTTGCACAGCTTGTGGACTTCATAGAGTATATACAGGAGACTCGCTCTTCTTCTATGTGTTCATGTATGTATATACACACACAGACTTTATAACAGGGCCTCTCTGCAGGCATCACTGCAGTCTGGCGAGCAAAGTGGACAAATATTTAAGCAAGCAGGAAAACACACCACTTTTTTCAATGTAACTAAACCCAGAAGGCATCTGCTGCGGTTTCTGTTGGTTAATACCGATGGAGACGGCGGTACTGAATTCATTACACATTTCAGGAAATTTCTTTTCATCCTATTCTCACTAGTTATGTTGTGCAATAGAACAGCCTGGACAGTCATTTCCCATTTTCAGTTTCATGGAAATCAGTTCACCTTATCCTTAACTCACTTCCAGATGAAATCTGTCTTATCACCCCAGTGTCTGGAATATTTTGGGAGATGTAGGATTTTTAAACACTACTCTTTTAACTTCTGTTGGATATCTTTGAGTTCTGGCTCACCACTATTTCCTTCATTCATCCAATATTACAGCTGTCAATAAGGAAAGGACTGGAGTTTAATATAGCAGGTTTCAGCAAAATTTAAGGCCACAAAGTAGAAAACGCAACCACAACTCACCAAATATTCTTCCATATCATTAGTCCCCAGCAAGAAAAGGACAAACCACACTCAGAATTAATCAATGACACCTTGAAAAGTGGCTTAAATCTTTATTGTTTCCATAGGGACAGATTCTGCGAGATGTTTCACAAATGAGTAAAGCTACTTACACAAATAGCCCTAAAGCAGAAACATGCAAGTGCTCAGAGACAGGGCCAAAACCTGACACATGAAAATGGATTGAAAAGTGTAAGATCTTCCCTACACATACAGGAAACTTCTACTCACAGTCATCAGGGATGTTTGGATAGTTTGTGCATCTCCAAATCTATCAAAATCTAGCTGTCCAGCTGGGAAACATTTTATCTCAAAGAACCCACAGGCACCCAGCCACTTTCACATCCACTTCCCTCAACTGCAGCAGGGTATTCCTCATCAGTTTATAGATTTTCTGCTTTCCCTGCCTTACAACTTCTTCCAGCCCTGTGTTTAGCAACTCAACCTCACATGCAACTTTTAGTCACGCTCAGCAACGTAATTGCTAACTACATGTTCTGTTTTCCAGTCTAGATAACTGGGACTAATGCAAGACACTTAAGATATGCATGTCATACATCAAGTCACATGGGAGAACTGTAATATTAAATTTAAAAAAAAAAAAGTTTTACATCACTTCCTTCTTCCTTTCTGTGCAAGTATAGAATAACCTAGTGTTTAGGTTGGATGTCAGTATTCAGCAGAGAATTTCTCCTCCTCTTATAAGAGCCCAAATAATTTTATCTGGTCTACTTCCTTCAAGTCCAAATTGTTAAGTCTAGAGTTGTACTAAAAACATTATGAAAAACAAAATAAGGTTATCCTGGACACACAGAAGGAAGCTGATTCAACTGTGTTCTGACTGAGGAAAAGATGGTCACCCATGTAATGTATGCTTCAAATTATACTAATTCCTTAGAACTGAAAAAGTGTCAGAAGACACAGAATAGAGCTTCAATAGCTATAGTGATGATTTATGGTGCAACAGATCAATGCAGAAGTGTAGAAACAAGACAACCAGGATCAGGTACATCAAAAGAAAGCTTTAATGTTTTTGTTTAAGCCCTCAGTAACTACTGGATTTGACTCTTTCACAAGACTATTGCCAGGTTCTCAGATTAGATCTTATTTTACACCACTTGGCTTTGATTTCCTAAACATCTTCCAATATGGCTCCAAGATTACTTTGGAATTAGCCCTTACTAGCATAAACATACTATTATTTCCCAGCCATAAAGCAGATTTCATTTGTACTCAGAGGACAGGTGGAAGGTAACTGACCTTGTGTCTTTGGTCAGAAGCACAGAACACAAGCATATGTATCCTTACAAGGGATGGCAGCAGGTAGAAAGGAATAAAAATTAAAATCCCCTTTCTAATCCCCTTTCACTGTTCTAATTCCAACAGTGAATCTTGATTTACCATTATGTCAAAGCTCTAACCAGCAAATTCTGGACCCTGTTTGCACAGGACAGTTTAGAACAGAAAGTTTTACTTCTGTTCCTTTCTATATAGAGAGTAAAACCTTCAAATATACAGATTGCATGGGTTTTCTTCCCAATTTGACAATGGACATTCCACAGAGTCTTTGGCGTCATGCAAAAATAGCGTTGGGGTTTTTAAAGTACATTAAAAACCCCAAGGAACGGGATCTTCCTAGAAGCTGAAATTCACATGGAAAAAAAGCTTTTTAGCCTGTCCCTCTTGCGAACACTGACACTGCAAAAAAGATTTCTTCCCCTTAAAAATTAACATCCACACTTATATTCTGCAATACATTACATAAAACTCCTCAGTTGTCCATTTAGCAGCTGCAGCAGCCTAGCAGAAATTAGCAAAACCAAAACTATTATGTGTCAGGATTTATTTTGGTGATAATGTATATACACAAGAATGCAAGCAGAACTTAATAGTATAGTAAAGTTCCTGCTAACTGGTGTTTAAATGCTTAGTCTCACCTTCTTCTCATAGATGCAGACTCTGAGCCACTCTACTTTCATAAGCAACGTACTAGCTTAAGCAGTAGAAAAAAAAAAAGCCATAAGAGCTCAAAGGATCTCACTACTGGCCAAGCAATCTTCTCAAGTCACTATGAAGCGGATGTTATTCATCAACAGTAAACAGGAGCTCCAGTTTACATTGCCTCTCAATAGGCTGGGTGGAAAAACTGAAACATCCACCCCCTAAAGCAGCAGTAAACTTACAAGGAAAAAACAGCATGCCACAATGAACCTGATTGCAGCAATAAATGCATCAGATGTGATGAATTTAACAGAATTAAGTCAACAGGTAAAGAATTCAGAAAACCCTCAACAATGGAATTATTTAAGTGTCACTGTGTCTGTATTTCACAATCCCCATGACTTCTACTGATCTGTCTGCACACCCTGTCCAGAGGGCACTCATTCACCTGTCAAGGCTCATCTCTGAGTAGAAATATGAAAATACCACAGAGAACATCCTCCTGGGGTGATATTGTACTCCTTCCTATGCTTTCTTGTAACAAAAATCCTTTACAGCAATTCTATAGATTGAGTTATTGCATGAGGCACAACTTGTGTCCATTTAAAAATCCCCAAGTCTAAATCTAACACAACAATGACTTCTGCTGACATCTGCAGCAAAACATCACCCTCTGAGTCAGTTGCTGTTATGTTACATCAGTAAGGAACAAGCATAGAAGGGTAGGAAGTCAGTGTCTCAAACAGCTTTCATTAGGAAATGTCTGTATTTTTTACTTGAGAAAACAAATGCAACTATTGCATTGCATTTTATCCTAGTGGCACATGAGAAGGAGGAATCTAACAGAACCACTGTTTAACACTGACACAGATTCCCCAAGGGCAGTCCCGACCTGCTGGACTGCAGCTCTGAAGAGTGATAAGCCTCATCATATGAACTACATCATTTAAGTTGCAAAGGGAAACAGAGGTACGATGAACATGACCAGATCACAACAAAAAATGAGAGCACAAAAACTAAACACATTTGTATCCACAAAACATTCTCCTACATGAGACAACAGGCTTAGTCACCAGGGACAGATTAGAAATTTCGGTTTTGAAGACTTGTATAAGGCAGTAAACAATCCATGTATAGCATTTCTTGATCAGCTTTCATTAAGGAGCAAAAATAAGTAAGGGTGATGGAAACAAACAACTCGTTTCCATATTACTGAAGGATTATTTTAAAGAATGTGTCATAGGACTGCTAAAAATGCCTTGAATTCATCCAACAAAGTTACTGTGTCAAGACCATTACTATCAGGACTTGCACAATGCCTTACAAACGGAGCATACCATTTCCCCGATAGTGCATATCTCATCTTTTCACAGAAGTTCTTCCAGGTACAAGTATCCTTTCTAGTCTTATCTCATTACATCATCATGACAGCAATTGTCACAGGTTAGGTACTCTGAATATATAATACTTGCATGAAACCTCGACCTACTATCACCAACACATTGTATGCCAGGGGAACCTCAGTCACTTTCAAAGAGCTTTGGTAAAGCCACACATGATCTGCTTGCCAGACATTGCCTGCAAAATCTATACTTTAATAATTTAAGTGCGTTCCTGGAATATCCATCACCACTTCCTTCGAGGACAGATGCCCGTAGGCTACATCAGGGGCTGGTAACATCCACCATCTTACTACTTCAGCAAGTATTTCCAGATATGTTATAATTTCCTAGCCCTCTGAATAGCTTACCCTGTCAGTGTACCACTAATATATCAAAGTGTACTAATACTACCAATTTGCATCTACAGTGGACAATATTTGTTCATGTCCTCAAAATCCTTCTAGGAGACTCACTGGCATTTTGTTAATGTTATGAATGCATTGTTATCACCCTACCACTGAAAATGTTTTTATTAAGGCTGCTGTTGCTTTCTTTCATTTTGCTTTTTTAAATTTTATTTTATTGGCGATATCAGTAAATGCCTCGGCTTCTTTAAACCATGTATTAAGGCATATCTCTGCAGTTAGTCTACTTAGACACCCAGGTCAAAAAATGGTTAAGAACTGTTCAGTGCCTCACCAACGTTATGGATCACTTGGACTCAAAGCTGCAGCAGTGTTTGCCATTCTCCATCATGCATTTCACATGAACTGGAGATAAGGAAAACCTCAGTGCTACTTCAGTCCAGCAGTGGCACAGCTAAGCTCTGTCTAACTCTGAGAGAAAACCTTCCTGTGTTCAGACACTACAAAGGCAGGCAGTTAAGTAACATGATATCCATCACTTCCCAAACTCATTAGCACAGCATCTTTCTACAAGACTTTCTCCAGTTATGTTCCCCTGCTATGTTTGTCCCCTTTTTCTCTGAAAACAGCATTCAAAAAGGCATCAAGAACAACTAGTGAAATCAAATGGATTTAAAGAAGACAGATTGCATACTGCAGAGTGATAGCAAGGAGCTGCAAGTTAGCTATGAGCTCTTAAAGCATGACCAGAGATTTTGGGGATAAGCACGAACAATTTGCTGCACTGTATCACATTGCTGAGAGCTCAGAGCTAGAACAAACACAGCTAAAGCTCCCTGCTTCATCTGGAGAGCCAGTTGAGTTTTTAAGCACTAACTGACAGCTGCTTAACATTTACTCTGCTCCACTATTTGCTTTGGGAGCTTTCAGGATCTCCTAATTAAGCTCTTCAAATTCCAAATAGCCAAATGACAGATAGTTCTAGCAACAGACTCAATATTAAAAGAAAACACAGCAGTCCAAAGTCCTTTCTCTTCCATTCTTTCGGATGCATCCTGAGGCATGACTGACAGACAATCCTCCAACTCAAACAGTGGCACTTACTTCAAAATACTAGAGAGCTCTTAAGCCATTTAATTGTAACAGTACAGCAAAATAAAGCTTTTATCTTCATAGTCCAAAAGCCCCATTTGCCACTCTGCATATTTCCTTTTGTTCAAACATAAATAAGGACCTCTTTCTGCTGTCCCATACATGAATGTCACTCTAGCATCTGTCCATTCTTCCCCCACATACGAGCTATTTTCAAGGCTATCCAATTGACTCCGAGTACTTCCGCTATGTATTTTATGCCTTCCAGGTTCTTAATAAAAGTCTTTCAACAGAAAAAAACTTCAACTAGCTCTTGGGTTTCTCTCTTGCAATGTTATTGTCATCTTTCTTCCTCCCCCTAGCGCTCTCTATGGATACTCTCTTCTCCATCAAGACCCTTTACCCAAGAAGAACTCTGCCCACAAGAACAGGATTTTTACATCTGAACATTTTAAAGCATCTATATTATGCTTGCCACAGAGGTCTATCTTAAGCCGCTGTCACAGTTTCCCCAACATTACACAAAACAGATGCAGTGAGCAGAGGTGATGCCACGAGCAGAGGCTGCATAGGATCAGATATTCAAATGAAGCAACATAATTGGATACTTAATCATGGCAATAAAGGCTGCTGTACTTATCCCCATATGCTTCATTTAGTTTTATGAGTATTTTCCAGAACCTAATGTATGTCTGATGACCTGTGTACTCAGAAAGTTTTTAATTCCTGAGATTTTATCAAGGTGCCATGGCAAATGACCTCCTCATCTAGGCAATCAGCCACAGAAATGAAAAGGGTCACTACTTGCAACAGTGAGATAATTAAGGTTATTACTTCAAGATAAAATGCTTCCCTTCCTTAGGTACTCAGTAATGCTTTCAAGTCACCAAGGCAAAACGGTGGGGATTACTACTTTATGCATTACAATCCGGGACAGATGACATACAGACCTCTCACTTTTTGACCCCACTATTTCATCAAGCAATTTAACCAGAGCTGGTGGAATTTGTTTTAAATAGATATATAAAGGACCTGGCATAGAGTTTGTGCTGTTTGGGTTTTTTTAATTTAATCTCATTTCTGCAGTACATACTGCAAGCACGGAGATTATCTGTTGCCCCTCACAGGCAAGCTATGCATGGGAATGAACAGTCACTGCTCCCCAGCTTCTTCAGGGCTGTGGAAGAAGCCTCCTCTGACAGACATCCAGATCCAAAAATGCAGAAACTAAGACTGGACCTGGTATTTCCAGATTTAAGGACCTCACCAGCTGCACCCAGGAAGGCCTTGGTCATGCAGTTTTTCTCATCATGAGGGAAGCTGATACCTTTCATCTTTTGTAGACAGGAGCATTCATAAATCAGTACACAATTCCAGCATTCAAACTCTACAACAAACACTGAAAAACAAGGGAGTGATCTGACAGAGGCTACCAGTGATTCACACCTGCCTCACACTGTGCATCACTGTCTGTATCAGGGAACAGAAACTAGTAAATAAAAACGTATACTAAATCCCAACAGCTAGCAAGTTAGACTAATAACTGTAAATTCCAAATTAGGAATAATATTTACCTTTATGGGTAACTATCGGTGAGATAACTTTCCAACAGTTTTACTTTACTATCCATTGCTGGAATTCTTTAAAGCTTTGAAATGATACACCAAACAGAAATTACAGGCTTCCCAACATTGAATACCAGGTTTCCTTCAGGGTCTTTTATGCACCCGATCATCTCTGCAATCTCACACATCCCTTCTGACCCTCTATGTTTGCTGCTAGAGATCTGCTTATCTCCATTTATGGAGAAGCAGTTCTGAAAGACTTTAAGGCAACAACAAATAACCAGAAATTCTCTGCTTACAAGGAGACCATCAAGGAGCATTTGCCGTGCAAACAATGGCTGATAGAGGAATAATATCATCTGCTTCATCTCCACCAAGCCTTTCACAGGAAGTTCCAAGCCCTAACAAGTGTATTGGGTTTGTGCAGCAGGGTTTTGGTAGCAGGGGAGGGGGCTACAGGGGTGGCTCCTGTGAGAAGCTGCTAGAAGCTTCCCTGGCTCCAAGTCAGACCCAATCAGCAATGGTGGTAGTGCCTCTGGGATAACATATTTAAGAAGGGGAAACTTGCAGCGGAGAGGGGAGTGGAATGTGAGAGAAACCTATGCAGACACCAAGGTCAGTGAAGAAGGAGGGGGAGGAGGTACGCCAGAGGAGGGGATGCCCCTTCAGCCCGTGGTGAGACGGCAGGCTGTCCCACTGCAGCCCATGGACGTGAGCAGGGGAGCAGATGCCCACCTGCAGCCCATGGAGGAGACCACGCTGGAGCAGGTGGATGTCCCTGAAGATGGCCGTGACTCTGTGGGAAAGGACCCACGCTGGAGCAGCCTGTGCCTGAAGGACTGCATCCCACTGAAAGGACCCACACCGGAGCCGTTCATGAAGAACTGCAGCCCGTGGGAAGGGCTCACGCCAGAGAACTTGGCGGAGAACTGTCTCCAGTGGGAGGGACCCCACGGTGGAGCAGGGGATGAGTGAGGAGTCCTCCCCCTGAGGAGGAAGGAGCAGCAGAGACAAGGTGTGATGAACTGACCCCCAACCCCTATT
>VYZV01019541.1:139792-150390 GCA_013401275.1 Pandion haliaetus
CCGACTTGGAGCCAGGGGAGCTTCCAGCAGCTTCTCACAGCAGCCACCTCTGCGGCCCCCTCCCCCGCTACCAAAAAAACGTCACCACACAAACCCATAACACACTGTTAGCATGTGTTATCACCAGGATTAAGAAATACAGGACTTGTAAAGAGAATAACTGAGGGGGTGAATGATAAGCTTTGGCTTCATATGATGAAATAGCAAAGCAAAAATCTAATACAAGTGAATCACAGTTGGTTTTAGTAAAATTAATCAATTGGACATTTCGGGGGGGGGGGTGCGGGGAGCAAACACAGTATCATCACAGAGTAGAAAAATTTTGTTAGCAGAATGAGGGGAAGGTTTTTTGTCCATCACAAAGGTGAAAAAACAGCCATTAGCATTCATGTTACCAGGAGCAGTCAACAGGAAAACTATAACATCATAAAATAAACTTACTGAGTCTTTACTTTTCAGTGTACCGTTATGGAATTTTAGTTCACAGTCCCATTTCACAAGTATTTTGTGGGTGTCCCTTTATGGCACAGGCTAAGAAGTCAGTAAATTTGTGTGGCTGCTTTTGTGAGTATTATTGTCAAACAGGAAGTATTTATATCCTTTACAGACTGAAGGCAAGCATCTACTTTAGTTTATACTGGCTATTCAGTTTTAACTAAAAATCCTAAGATTTTGTGTACGAGGTGATGTATGGCAATTTTGAGATGAGCATAGTCTAAATGAGGTGCAACCAGTCATAACTGCGACAGAATGCAATGGAAAGGAAAGAGATGACCTGGATAGAAAAGTAAACAATGTTATTTAACTTGTTTTTTAATAGAGTGGCTCCTGAAAAGCTGTAATTGATTTTCTAATGTGCAGGATGGCCCCAATTCATTAATAAGCAATGCCTTTATATCCAATTCCATTTTGTTTCCAGAATTTTTAGGAAGAACTGTTTTGCTTTGGGTGTTTTTACTTAGCAGGTTTTCCATCAAATAAATGGATTTTATTTCACTGACAAGAACAAGATGGAAAGACTCCAGTGGTTTGGGGGCTGGTGGTTTGAGGGGGTTTTTGGAGGTGTTTGTCAAGCCCAAGAAAAAAATCATTACTGTAATATTGGACAAGAAATCCTGAGAGATTTCTAAAAATATTTCAAAGCCAAATTTGTTGTTTCCATTAAGCATATAAACAGTAAGCTAGAAAGGGGGAATTTTTAGTGACATGATAAAGCACTCAGACCGTACTCTCATGGTTTACAATGTCACCAGGACCATTTAAGTGTTGGGTTTTTTTCCTTCACACCTCTCTGCACTCCTGTTCATTATTCTGTCTAGATAGCATTATTCTCTCCTGAAGTTATAAGTTTGCTGCATTGCAGAAGCAGCAATTCCGGGAAACCATGTAATTCATTAATACAACTCATGTACCTACAGTCTCTCAAATTGCATGAAAATCATTCAGGCCTATCAGTTGGTCCCAAATTTATGTGTCAGCATTTCTTAAGCAAATCTTAACTTCAGATGTAAAGGGACCTTCAGCACTGAATGCACTCACAGTCCGCACATGAATGAACAGCATATGCTATAGGCACTTTTAGGAAAACAAAGAAAAAGCATTGTGCCTACCTCCCACCCTGAATAATAAACATATTAAAGCATGACTAACATTTCTTTGTGTGGTAATGGATGACAAGGGTGCCTGCTGGGGCAGCACAACGCACCGACCTATGCTCATGCTAGCATTTTTAGTCAGAAAGGGAAGCCAAATAGTAGGGTTATGTTATTGTTCAAGTACAGGAAATAAAACTACAGTGTTGCGCCCTTCTGCAGAAACCTTAATGACACAGACACCATTTCTTCTAAGGCTTGAGATTGCCCAACTCTTATCACCTTCCCTCCACCAAACCAACATTCACAGGCTGACCTGGAATATTCAAGGCAATCAGCTCCTGCTTTTTTTCACACAACTCATGCTTCCAGTTTGGCCAAAACTTCTTGTAACATCACCTTTTAGTAGTATTTTATGATTTCTGCTTCACAAAATAAATTCAATGATAAAGCAAGAAGGGCAAGCACTGAAATGGACCTAAGCAAAAACCTATGCTTCAATGATCAGGTGCACTGCAGAAAATAGTAATTGTTATCTAAAATACAGTTATTTACAGTGGGCTATCCCCACAAGTGGCTAAACCAAACTCCATCATTTGAACAAGCCCTAACACTAAGAAGTCCTGGATCAAAGTGACCATTTCATAGCTTCAAGCACATTTCTAACACTTAGCTGATATTTCTGAACCTGTTAAAAAAATAAAAATTATTTTCCAGAATCTCAAGCAAAGCCACTTGTTTACTTCATCAGGACAGGCCACCACGAGTTAACATTCAGCTGCCTAGCATGAACATGTTTGACAATTATTTCAATTGTACAAGCCATGAGTCTTCCACTTCTGTGGTAAAGTACTGAAGGCCTCATTAACTGAGAATACACACCGGTGACAGTTACAGCCTAAGGTATTGAAAAACCTCAGACTGAAGTTTCCCTTTCTATTGCTAACCTAAACAGGTTGCACCAAACTCCACACAGAGATAAATTTCCCAGATCCATAAATTTAGCAAATTACTGGTGTTTAAGGAAACTTAAATTCAGGCACACGCTAAAGTTAAGATCACAATTAGCTTCTGAGCAAATAAAAATGTATGGCCTCATTTTCATCCGGGATCCCTTTCTTTATATTTTAATGTTTCTTTGTACACCTGCAAAGTATTCTCTGCCTAGCACATATCATGAATTCTTCTCTCTTCTGAAAGACCTACAGTCTTCAGTGCTGATCTGTGTACCTTAGCTTCACCACAAGACATAACACAATACACAATCACATAGAATCATAAAATCATAGAATCATTTACGTTGGAAAAGACCTTTAAGATCATCGAGTCCAACCATCAACCATGCCCACTAGACCATGTCATGAAGTGCCTTGTCTACATGCTTTTTGAATACCTCCAGGGATGATGATGCAACCACTTTCCTGGGCAGCCTGTTTCAATGCCTAACAACCCTTTCAGTAAAGAAATTTTTCCTTATATCCAATCTAAACCTCCCCTGCCGCAACTTGGCACCATTTCCTCTTGTCCTATCACCAGCCACCTGACAGAAGAGACCAGCACTCACCTCACTACAACCTCCTTTTAGGTGGTTGTAGAGAGCGATAAGGTCTCCCCTCAGCCTCCTTTTCTCCAGCCTAAACAACCCCAGTTCCCTCAGCTTCTCCTCACAAGACTTGTGCTCCAGGCCCCTCACCAGCTTCGTTGCCCTTCTCTGGACACGCTCCAGCACCTCAATGTCTTTCCTGTAGCGAGGGGCAACATCCTCCAGTTTATGTTGCCAGAGGTGAACTAATTAAAGCACAAGTCTAAAGTTTGACAGTGGGGGACTGATGACAACTCTGGCATTACTGTCAAACTATAAAGCCCTCAACAGTTTGTGGCAGGGTGAAATTAAGTAGACGGTGACTTCCCTCTGTGTTATGCCATTGTTCATTTTCCTGTCAACTATCCCCCTCTGTTTCTTAACCTTCTCCAATTTCCTCAGGACACGAAGGAAAGACATAATACAGATCTAAATAGCTACTACAATTATTTCACTACCAGGAGAACAGAAAACTAAGAGATAGGCTGAATCCATACTGCTGAACTTCTCTTGATGATGGTGTTCTCCCTTTTTTCAATGAACTCTCGTCCTACAATAGCATCTGTGTTTCATGTCCCTTGCCCAGCTTCTTCAAAGTGTGGGTTGCCTTTGGGAGGTTTTTTTCTAAGAATACAATAATACAATGTAAGCACTAACTTGAAGATGTGTTCCCTGTAAGAACTTAATTTGATGGAAAAAAGCACTAGAGCATCTTCCATGCTATACCCACAGAATTTATTCCACCCAAGCTATAGCAATTTTTACTTTTTATATATGTTCAGAATAAAATTTGGCCTTGCTTTCTGGGCTTGCTCTCTTCAGCAACTCTTGAGCATGCTTTGGTTGGGTTCAACAACCTTAACTTCATGGAAATTCAGTGTTTTCCTGCCCTGTGAAAGCCTCCTAAATCTTCACTATCTATACAAAAAGGGAAAAGGCTAGTTACCTACCAAAAAGCCACCCCCGCTCTGATGTTGAAAAGATCTATCACATCACCATGAACTGTTCATACCTTCCATTCAGCATTTTCCTTAACATCATGTTTATCTTCTTCATTGGTGAAGAAAGCACAGACAGTACTGGCATGAAAATTTTGTGGAGAATATTAGATCTGCTGTGGTTGTGGGAGATGAGAAACACCCATTTGTGAAACACTGTTCTCGAATCAGCCAGGTGGCTTTCCACTCTTCTGAGGTTTTCCTGGCAACTACTTAGAAGGAAAACTTCCATACAACAAAAAAAAAAAAAAAAAAAAAAAAAAGAGAGATCGTATCTCACGAAATGGCTGCTTCCAAGAGATGTCAACTTTCGTGAACCGCATTTTTTTTTACTACATGTAATTTGTAGTAAACTTGGCCTTCTGAAATAACAGCACCAGCACTATCATTTAAAACATTAAGTCCCAGAATATAGGAAAACTCATGCCAAAATAATTTTTTAAAATCATCTTATCAGATATGGCAAGCATTTCTTACACATTTTCTATAAACTACAATATTTTGCTACTAATATGCAGAGAAAGAGGTCTCCTTAAAGGGAAAAAAAATAAACTGTGGTTAAGATCTGTTCATTTTGATTAATAGCTGTAATAAACAACATAAATTTAAAAAATGCTGCAATGTTGATGTAGAAATACTGTATGTTTTTAACCTTCCTAAGTTATGTCCAGCTTCTACTATGACAGCTAGCTTCGAAGTGTATGTCCAAAGTAAAATGTACAGAAAACAGATTTTTTCATGAAGCACGGTGCAAAGGGAAACTACTATGCTACAGCCTTTGAGAATACAAACATCAAGTCGGATTCCAATTATTTCTTGTCTAGTAACATCTTCAATTCTTGCTTCCAAATACTATCAATTTCAAGCTCATCACCATGTGTTTAACTCTAGGCCTTTCTGTAAAATAGCAATCCTTCATCACTGGGTTGTTTTGAGATGAACATCATCTGACAGAATAAGAACATTACTATTCAGTACCATAAGTCACATTCATACTGATGTTGAAATGGCAGTGAGATACTTCGATACAAGCAAATTTATTTAAAACTTCTTCCCTTTATCTAACAATCCATTCTTTCAACCCTAGCCACCTGCCTAGTGATTTGATCTAATGGACTCCTCAAAGTAATCCTAGCCCTTGACTACATCTACTACATCTCTAAATGTTATGATTTTGCAGATCGACTTGGTAAAACATGCATCTTAATGTTTTTTTCCCTGCACTCTCTTGGCCTGCTTGAACTTCAAACTTGTGCTCAAAGTTGCACAGCCAAACTTTTTTGTCAGCTGGTTAGATTTGGAAGATGCATACTGGAAAAGAGAAAAATATGGAAAATTAGAATAGTGATTACACTCCGAACCTAAGGACAGAAAGGAGCAAACATGAGTTAATGATCAAGGACAAAAGTGATTTTGACTAATGCAGTATTGAATAAAGTATAATAAATTGTATGGTTACTCTCAATTAGAGCCAACTCTGTAGTGTGAAAAAAAGTTTCCAAAAGTTCTGTCTAGATTATAAATGTCTAAATTTTAACTGTAGCTTCTGGTAACAAATTACCAAAATTGCATTGTCACAGAACCTTAACAGATTTCCAGATTTAAAATATCATGAATACCATTATTAATGTAACTCTGTCCTAAAAGATATCAGTACTGGCAAAATGCCCTTCAAATTCTGTTACACCTCAACAAAAATATCAATAAGAAGATGTATATAACATCACAACATATCCAGAACATCAGTGCTCCTTATTTTCTAAATCCAGCCATTCTTTGCTCACAGAACAGCCTCAATATAGCAAACTAAAAGATAAGGTCTACTGTTTACTCAGCTAACTCAGACAACAGTGGGGTTTTTTCGCTTCTTTTAAAAAACATCAGTACATCCTGACCAAGCAAAGCTAGTATGTCTGACCAAACCCAAAATAACTGTCTTTGCAGCAACGTAAGTGCTAATCTTCCAAAGAGTTCATCCATACCCATCACACTGTCATGTTTTCCTCTGTGGCAATACCTAGGAAAATAATAGGTCTTGTAAGGTTGCTGTCAACTAATTTTCACTAACAACTTGTTCAGAAGCCTTATAACCATTTATTTCTTCATCTGGGTGAACTGAGCCACAAGGGCTGAGATGTTCAAGTCCACAAAAAAAAACATTTCATGATTAAAGGAAACCAGACTTGGTTCTTTGTTATAGCTCCTAGTCATTAGTCTACCTTATTCCTTCAATTGTTTGGTATTTTATCATCTAAGCTTTTAAATTAAGCTAAGCTAGATATAGCACAATTAATTAAAGCTGAGCTTCAGCATTCAGCTCTTTTCTATCTGGAAATTTTTACGAAAGTCTCGCTGGCCAAACAAGAGTGCAAATGTCTTCTTATGACAGAGCCAGTGATGAACTAAGAAATGTCCATCTCCTCAAAGCCGCAACCATTTCACTTAGCATTTCAGGAGATTGAAATTATTTGGGGAAAAATTGTCCTCATACTGGATAGAGACTGCCTCCTGAAAGAGTAGCCCTAGATTAACGGTGACAAAATAGAGGCTGATGCTTTAAGTGTTGAAAGGAGATGTGCAAATATTAGATTATTATAAATCCACTTAAGAAAATGTAAGACTGTCAAGGCCAACTGTTGCAAGACATTACTCACACAATATAGCGGCTCAGAATTCCTCCTGAATGCTATAGCCACCTCATCAACACAGGCAATGTATTTCTTTGCTAGAGACACACAGAAAAGTCAACTTTAAAACCCAATACAAATGTGACCATGATTTTTCAGTAAAGACAATTTCAGTTTTCTGCTTTTTGGATTTTTGGAAATAGGAAACAGTTATTTCCTAGACATGTATGTATATTGCTCTCTTACCCACATCACCCTGTGACAACGTACAAACAAGCAAAATGCTTACAACAGAAATTGTAAAGACAATACATACACTCTGTGCAACATGCTAAAATACTGCTCTACACAACAATTCTGCCCTTACTCTAAAATGGATTAAACAATTCAGTGCATCATGCAGACTTTCTGGACTTAATTTTCAGATAAGGTTCTGTACTGCTTGTGTCATGGCAAAAGCAGCACCAATAAAAGACCATTCTTGAAATAAAAGCATATTTTATAACAAATTAATTATATTCTGGAAGTAATTTTGTTGTCCATTGTTGTGGTTTAACCCGGCAGGTTAATTACTGAATATGCAATGCTGCTTGAAGGAAATGCAAACTGGATCTTAGTCCTTCTCCAGAGCCCAGGGCTACTGTGTAAATGGGGCAGTGTGCAAGCTCTTCTCTGCCAAGCATCAAAGTATGTCTGTGATAGTCAGGAGGAACATTCGACAGAATCTTTTGCTCATGAGCCAAAAATTCACAGTTCTGATAGCACTGACAGTAATTTAAAAGTTGGCCTTTCATTTAACTCACAGGTAGGATGAAAAACCAATGCTCCAAATTCTGCACAGTGACATACAATTTTTTATTTTGTGGATGCATAAAAGGTTTCTTCAACATGTACTTCCCCCCCCCTTTTTTTTTATTTTTTACAACTATGATCTAATGTTTCAGACATCCATCCATCAAAAAGAATCCCTGCAAATTTGTTTCTACCTGTTCTTCACTCTTTATCAGGATATTTCTAGATCCATCAGTATCACCTTACTTGGAGTTCTTCTACATGATTTCTAATCTACCACATTTAAGCTCCCTTCCAAACACAGTAGGTTATAGAGCTCCTTTCACATTTCATTAATATGGATGCCTACAATGGGAATTACCCTATTGGTGGGAACACAGCAGTAGCCTGTTCCAACAGCTAATGTAGGGGGCTTACCTAGAACATATTTTTATGTAATTACAATAACCCTCCAAACTTCTGAAGAGAATTAATACTTAAAGTTTCTTTCCTCCTCAGGTGCTTTTGTCAAGCAAAGCATGTTATGATGAACTGACCAGGCATACCAACATTATTGTCATTAGAAGTACAGCAGCTTAGTGAAACTGAATAATACATTTTCTTTGATTCATCAACAAATGCTTGCATGAAAAAAAAACATTGCTATGTGATGTAGAATACAAACACCTCTGGCTTTACTGTCTGCATGGTATGATCTGGGCATTCCTTAATGTTAGGACTCTCCATTTTCTTTGCTCTTCCACTTCAAGCCATGTTTAATGGAAAATTACAGATAATTTTCAACCCAGCCCAAAGTCCCTTACCAAAAAAGTAAACAGACTCCTTCTTTGCCCTTTTCCAAAGAACAGAGACCACTGGCAAGACTCTCACAAAATCTTTTTTCCTTATTATGTGTTTTGTCTTAGCTTTCACAGGTATTAGCAAAACAATAGCTTGAGTTATGACCTTGCCTTCCAGATACGGAAAAACCAAGTTCAGTGCCTATGGTTTCCTTTATATGCAATAATAGCACTAACATGCTACACTGTATATTTCCTGTATAATTAAACTCCACATATACATTCACATCAGTACACCGATTCTGGGTCATTTGTTGCAGAGCTCTCCTAGCTATGTTTGCAGCTACTCCTGTTGATAAATGACCTTTTGTATTAGAAAGAATATACAGACAAGCATCTGCAAGATCAGCCTCCAGGCCTCTTGTTTTTATCAGCAGAAATATTTCACCAACATTATTTAGCATTACTCAGCCTTGCACAGGGCCTCTGCAGTAGCTAGGTTTCCCTACTAGCTGTTGTGTAGTTTTTATGATCCACTACTTCTACAACAAGAAAGCCTCCCTCCATCACCACCATCACACAGAGCACCTCCAGAGCTCTACTTTTAAGAACTGTCACTGATGCCTAGTACTTCAGCTGAGCTGCTGGCACATGTATGAATGTGATGCTGCCATTCATCTGCTTTACAATCACCTAGCTAACAGAATCAATCGGCAGCTTCACCATCAGGCTGGCCATCTTATGCTGAGAAATATCAGAAGGGTCAGACAGACCGAGAAAGGAAACTCGCACAAAGCGAGCAGGACAATGAAACAAACACAGCTTAAGCTGTATAGCAAGTGCCCTGCAAGGCCAGTGTTCAACCATCTTCTGTGTAAATTCTTGGAAATTCTCTTTTTACCTGCACTGAGTATTATCTCTACTAGAATTTTCACAGTAAGAAAACTGACAAAACACCGGTATCAGAGTCACAGCTTAAATCTGCTTTGTATTAGTGTCTCCAAACAGGTAAAATTTGACCTGTTTTTAAAAAAGAGAAGGGTAAGCCAAATCTTTTTAAAAGAACCTATAGTTCAAGCATTACTTCTGAAAGCCTTGCTAGCATGTGGTGCAAGACAAGCAGTATCACAACTGTGCATTGACATTCATTTTCCTCAGTAATTGGTAGTACGTTTGTGCCAATACATCAGCAGTTTAGAGGCCAGATCATCCACAGTTCTGAAAGGCAATAATAAAATGCAGGTATTAGAATTCACTGAAGTATGTTGAATTATTTCCTTTTGAATTATCCTTTACAAAATGCCACACTAAGACTGGTATTCACACATACAAATGGTTTTAGGCAAACCTGCATTGTGGATATCTGAACTGCTCACTTCACATTGTTTTTAAAATTACAAGTTGCTTGTCCCGTCCCTGTGACAGAGGTTCATCACTGCTCTTTCATTCATGGTAATCTTTGGATTAAATCTACATAATAAAGCAATTATAAGTAACTGGTAAAGGAAGTGAAGCCTGAAAACGTAGAAAATATTTCAGAGCATGGCCGAAAATCATCCAAGCTGTCTCTGAAAGGTTCCAAAGAACTACTCCATGCTATGTCAAACTGTAATTAGGAATTTCCTGCAGTCTCTAAAGTACGGTCTATGAGAGAAACAAGACCAGAAGGTAATGGAAAAAGAGTCAGCAACCTGCTGGCAAAAAAATACCATCTTGCACAGGAATTACATTAATAGTGGAATACAATGGAGACAATGTACAGCTGAAACACTTTTGGTAAAGCATGCTGAGCAGAAAGACGAAGCAACATCCAGTCAAGACTAAGCTATTTCATCAGAGAAATCTTATTTACCAAGAAGCTTGTTTTAAAGAAAATCCAGCAATTGGTAATATTGGTGAAAACAAGACAGACTTTAACAAGTATAACTACACAGATTTCTGCTACCTAACAGGTGTGTCTGCTACCCATAGGAGTGTTTTAAATTAGGTATAAGCTGTGTCTTAACAGTTGGTTTGCTCAAACACTCACCAAGCCTACCTTGACTGCTGAACAGCAGGCAACCTGGCTTAAATGTTGACTGTTTTTCACTAGAGGAAGTATCTTATTGTCGTGGTTTCAGCCCAGCTGGTAACAAAGCACCACGAAGCCGCTCACTCAGCCCCCACCCCCGCGCCTGGCCACGTTGGGATGAGGAGAAAATCGCAAGGCACGCTCGTGGGTCGAGACA
>VYZV01019541.1:150929-167073 GCA_013401275.1 Pandion haliaetus
ACATTTTGGCGCCAGGGACCTTCTAGCAGCCTCTTAAAGGAGGCATCTCTGCAGCCCCCCTCCCCTGCCACCAAAGAAAACCGCGCCACATAAACCCATAACACTTATCCAGAGAAAAAGGGTTGGTTGTCAGCCATTTGCATCTCACTGGGGAAGGGGATGCCATGCCAAAGAACAACATGCCACTTTGGAAGCTTGCTGAGGGGTGACCTCATTGCAGTCTACAACTTCCACAAGGGGGGCGGTGGAGAGGGAGATGCTGATCTCCTCTCTCTGACGACCAGCAACAGAACACGAGGAAATGGCATGAAGCTGCATGATGGGAAGCTCAAATCGGACATTAGGAAAAGGTTCTGAGAGAGTGGTCGGTCACTGAAACAGGCTCCCCAGGGAAGTAGTCACAGCACCAAGCCTGTCGGAGTTCAAGGAGTGTCTGGACGATATTCTTAGTTGTATGGTTGTATTGGATTTGTGAGGCAAGGTTTTGGTAGCGGGGGGCCTACAGGGGTGGCTTCTTGTGAGAAGCTCCTAGAAGCTTCCCCTATGTCCAACAGAGCCAATGCCAGCCAGCTCTAAAACAGACCTGCCACTGGCCAAGGCCGAGCCCATCAGTGACATTGGTAGTGCCTCTGTAATAACATATTTAAGAAGGGAAAAAAAAGTTGCTGGGGCTCAGAAACTGCAGCTGGAGAGAGGAGTGAGAACATGTAAGAGAAATAACCCTGCAGATACCAAGGTCAGTGAAGGAGGGGGAGGAGGTGCTCCAGGTGCCAGAGCAGAGATTCCCCTGCAGCCTGTGGTGAAGACCAAGGTGAGGCAGCCTGTCCCCCTGCAGCCCAGGGAGGTCCATGGTGGAGCAGATATTCACCTGCAGCCCGTGGAGGACCCCACACCACACCAGAGCAGATGGATGCCCAAAGGAGGCTGTGACCCTGTCAGAAGCCCACACTAGAGCAGGCTCCTGGCAGGACCTGTGGATCTGTGGAGAGAGGAACCCACGTTGGAGCAGGTTTTCTGGCAGGACTTGTGACCCCACAGGGGACCCACGCTGGAGCAGGGGACGAGTGTGAGGAGTCCTGCCCCTGAGGAGGAAGGAGTGGCAGAGACAATGTGTGATGAACTGATTGTAACCCCCATTCCCTCTCCCCCTGCACTGCTGAGGGGGTTAGGTAGAGAATCTGGGAGTGAAGCTGTGCCCAGGAAGAAGGGAGGGAGGGGTGGGGAGAAGGTGTTTTAAGATTTGGTTTTATTTCTCATTACCCTACTCTGGCTTGATTGGCAATAAATTAAGTTATTTTTCCCCAAGTCAAGTCTGTTTTGCCCGTGACGGTAATTGGTTGAGTGATCTTTCCCTGTCCTTATCTCGGCCCACAAGCCTTTTGTTATATTTCTCTCCCCTGTCCAGAGGAGGAGGGGAGTGATAGAGCAGCTGCATGGTGCTTAGTTGCTAGCTGGGGATAAACCACAGCAATGGTTTAAGTTCAGGTAGTCCTGTGAGGAGCAGGGAGTTGGACTTGATCCTTATGGACCCCTTCCAACTTAAGATACTCTTATGATTCTATTACAGGTCTGATCTGGCCCTACTGAGCACTGTTTGTCCTTCACCCCAAAGCACACAGAAAAAAGCAGCAACTTCGCTAGTTAACAAGGTTATTTTCAAATTAATCTTTCTCAACATTTTCTAGATTAGTAGTCCAACTTTCTTAACCTTATGTGAGCATATACACAGATAATGGTTGCTACTTCAGAGTTAACAAGGGCTACAGTTACAGCAGACCACAGCACCAAAGCGTAAGTACAAAACCTAAGATGATGTATATAAAACACTGGTTCTTTAGGTGAGGAAAAATAAGCATTTCAAGCACAGGCTTACAGATTTTCACTGATACTTAGTACCTGCAGCTTTAATGGATTTCAGAAGACCAGAGAGATGTCCAGGGTTTCTTGAAAAGCAGCCATGAAGTCAGCATTCAGGGACATCTATATGAATCACAGCTGTATTTAGGAAACGTCCTCTCTCCAAGTGAACTATTACAAGACCAGCTGTTGGCCAAGTAAGAGAGATTGTGTCAGATGCTCCATGCTGCGAGGCCAAGAGGGACACACCACCACCCATGCTCCCACCAATGCAATTCCCTTTGCTGCTGCATGCAAGAGGGAATCTGTCAGACCAACTCGGCTTTGCAATGAAATACAGTATCAGGGCCCCAGGGCCTCCGTTAGCCCTGCAGACAATCTGCTTCACTCACCTATTACCCTCAGAGGACCTTTTTCTTTTCTCAAGATGCTGCTTTGCCATGCCCTCAAGTGTGTGCAGCAGTGCCAACTACACCCATCTTGGCATGTTGCTGCTGCTTCAGTCCCACAAATTGGGCTCTATGCTACAGGCACAAAGTGTACAAAAGATAGCGTTTTCCACTTCACTGTTGCAAAACCTGTGCTGTTTGTTTCCTCTTCTTTCCAAAATGCAGAAGGTAGTCATCTGAGCAAGGCCAAACCCAGGAACTGGGAAGCCCATGCCTTTTTTGGGTTTCTGACCAAATTTCTTGAAACACTTGACAGGAATAACCCCACGTTTATTACCTTCTGAGTTACCACATGAGAAATAGCAGTTAAAGCACTATAACAATAGCATGCTTTGAGAGCCTGGTCTGCAAGGAGTTTGGTTAGCGCAGAACCATAAACAGGCACATTCTTGACACAGGGAAAAGAGGCCTCAGCAGTGAGCTCCTTCTCATGTCCTGCACTGCTGCTCAGCCAGACACTCATGAGTGACTAGTTTTGGCCCTTCCACATTTATTGGTCTCCTCTCTTAATACTGAGTTGCCTGTCCTGTTGTGATTATCCCCTGCACAGAAGATTGCCCTCTTAAGTCTCCACCTACAGTGAATGTTAAGCATGTCATAAATGAGCATAACTGAATCACTACAGTCACTTAACTGGAGTGTTTTAGCAGATCTGAGACTGCACTCCAGCAGGCTGATTACAAAACCTCCAGGCAATAGTAACTCAACTATGATAGCCAGAACATCGCTGGAATTATATAGTGTTTAATCTCTGAAAGGAGTTGTTCATTATTTTGCACAGTGATCCCATCTCAGGATCCATCATTTTCTTGTTCAGTTGTTTTTCTTTTACTGTAGTATCTGGAGCTTAGATCAAGAGCAGAAAGGGCAGTCTTGATTTAGCCAAACTCACAGGGACATATGAGTAAGATGCAAGAGTTAACTGAAGTTCAGTGAGAGCTACTTAAGTTTATCAGAGTGGGAAGGTAGCAAAAAAAGGCTGTTTAACTGCAGAGTAGGCTCCCCTTGGCTAGTGCTTGTACTCCCAAATGTGTGACAGCTGACCTAACTCAGGCATAAACTCAAGCAGCCTCTCCTTAACCTCTTTCTCAGTTAAACTCTTCTACAAAATTGACTTTCAGACATGAAACATCTGCACCAAATAAGACATCCAGGTAAGCACAAACAGAACACTCTCCAAGTATAAGAACAGAAAGAGGAGAGTGCAGAAGACAAAAAGGTCACAAGTCAAGCTGGTAACAGGCACAAAGTTGGCATTTCTACTTCTAAAAAACTTCTCCTGCACCCCCTCACCAATCCACCCTCAGGTACTGAAGCACCCAACTCAGGGACGTTCTCTGGGTATGCCAAGATGGGGCACTATTCATGCTCTACTTAATCCTGGGAAACATTTGAACTATACTTTGATTAGATACTAATTTACATCCTGAGTTACACTGCGATCACAGAGCTTTCGCAGTTTCTGAAACAACTTAGAAAGGATATCAAGAGCTCTACACTCCATTATTTCTAATAGGTATGCAGACTTTACAAGTATACCACTGTCATCAAATAATTCTGAGTTTTAAATATTTAAGTTGTACATTTGGACTCATCACAAACTAGGTAGAATACTTATTTTCTGTTTTCCAATTACTTGAGTCACTTTACCTTTACAAAGGAAATTCATCAAGTTTTTTTCCTTAGACTCTTAATATAGTAATTTTACCTGTACAAATAGAAATGAAGAAAATGTAGATGAGGCCTGACCAAAACAGCTCAGAGATGCAAGTCGTTTTAAAAATGAGAAGTGGTATTTTGCATCCTAACTACCATTTTTAGATTTTAAAATTGCACATTATTTTGAAATTAAAAAAATTAAACTTTCCAGTGGAAGCACAATGCTGATGAGGTTATAAACCTATCTGAAATCCCACTTAAACCTCTACAGTCTAAATTCCAGCCATGTTCAACACAGGAGAATTAATTATGCTACAGCAGTGTAATCTCTATGTCAGTGGAATTGAATAGGTTTGTTTATAAAACACATGCAACTATGCAGTTGTCCTTTACTAAAGGAAATATTTAACCCTATTTCCATTACACAGAAGTTTGCATGCCAGGGAATCCAGCATACCAAATACCTTTAAATTTAATTCTAGATACTGACCAGTATTACTAAATATGGTATGCCAACTTCATTATCCCTCAAAATGACCTAAAATCTAAGTGATAAATGATGCTACGTAGAGTTATAGTACCCTAGTGCAACTGCAAATGTTCGAACATCTTGTTAGAATTCCTGTTAAAAAATTATGTTAGCTATTTCAGCTATTTCAAATATCAGTGAATCACATTTATAATCAGTCTTGAATAGCACTTTTAACTTTCCCAGTTAAAAAAACAACCTCCATGCCCTCTTTTTTTATGGTACCAAACCCACATGAATAACAGGACAGGGAAAATATGATTCCCTTTGGAGGGAAATGGTAAACTACTCATTAACAAAACACTATCAGCTCTATGTAGTAAATGGAAGAAAACATGATTACTGTTTCATTCGAAGCAATCAGGTATGTTACGAAAAAGTACAATGGAGAAACTGATTGCAGAGGAAAATTAATTTGAAAATTTCTTCAGAGACCAATAATTGTTAAATACCATTAATAGGTGCTGTACATTTCCTATAGAGCACTTTGCAAAGGTGCTAAGGTTTAAACACACATTTACTTAGTAAAAGAGTGACAACGCTCTTCCTTCCTAGCAGTTAGGCAGGCCTTACTGCCCCACAACTCTTTTTTGTGGGAAGAGTTAATCTGAGCCCTTTGCCACACTCAAGTACAGAGGACAGCAGCTTCAGCTCAGGCGCAGGACATCAGTGTAAAACAGTCACGGAGCACCCATAGGTTTCCTCTTACTGGCACCCACATGGGGTGCAGTAAGTCCTGGAAGGAAGGCAGCAGCAAATACCAGCTGATAAATCTTAATGTGTGTCCAAACCTTCACTAGCTCCTTCTCCTTAGTACTAAAGCTCTTTTCCATTATCCTGCAGTTCAAGTAGGAAAAGGGGGCGCCCACGCTAGAAAACTATTTTTCATCAACTTGTAATTCTTAACCCCTACTTTTTTTGTCTGGTATTTTCTCATTCTGGCTATTGAACAATCCTCTAGACTTTTGGAGGCATGGCAATATTTAATAGTGTCAGTTAATTAAAACACCTGACTTTTCCAAAGGCTTCTACACTGGAGACTTTTTTGACTACAGGAAGAAACCTTGAACAAATAGCAAAACAAATCAGACATTTAGAAATGGGAGATAACTGAAGGCTACAGGAGCTATATAATCTCTCAGCTGTGAAGAAACCACCACTTGTTCTTGATATACCTAAAAAGGTTCAGGCAGAACAGCAACAAAGTGTGTACATGTTCTTTGTTGTGGAGCCTATAATTCCTAATTAGGTTATTATTCCCATTTGCTATGCCAAACAGACTAAAGAAGGAGCTAGAGATTCCTATCCAGGTATTAAATAGCATCATGTCCTTTGGCAAACGACTATTTGACAATCTCCCCTCTTCCTGACTAGACTGCTTAGACAGAGCTGTCTAAGACAGATTCAATCAACTTAATTTCAGGGTTAAGGCATTACAAAAAAACAATTCTTAATACTTCTGTGTAATAAAGACAGTCTAGAGTGCTATTTCTCATTTAATGTATGATTTTTTAATGGATTTGAGTCACAGATTGTCAAATATGAATTGCTGACTCTTTAACCTTTGAAAAATACTTTTGTCTGAATTGTAACATGAAAAATAAATAAAAGTAGATGATAGAACTAGTAAGGAATTTGTCCTTTCAGTTATACAAAGAAACAGTTTCCCACAAGAAAACTGATACTCTGATTATAAGCTTCTGAATGAGACAATCTTGCAAAGCTTTGTATCCACTGGTACTATAAATCAGAAGCTTCTAAGTTAGTTTCATTTATTTTCTTCATCTGGAAGCCTTCCATATGCTTTAATGTTTCAACATGCTGTTCTTTTAAATCAGAAAAGAACTGGCTCCTGCCTCAGTGTTTGATGAGCAAGAAATCTGAAAAATCAGAGATAATAAGATCCATTTCCCAAATGATGTAAACAGGTATACTACCTATTTATTTCCATGGATGACACCAAGCCATACCATACCTAAGGCTCAGACAACTTCACCTCAAAGAAAATGGGTTTGGTTTAGTTTCATTGCTTTTATTCTAAAGTGCCTGTGAATTGGTTTGGGTTTTCTTTTTTGTTTTAAATCTTTAATACATGGTAGCTGGTACCTGCACGGTATATCTCCCAAAACACTTCCTTTTATTAGTACAAAGACTTAACAAAACTGCCTTTTTCTCTCTGAAAGGAGTTTTTAATGAATGACAGACTAAAACGTGTCCAAAAGTCCTGTGATATGATCCTGGCCCAGACAGAGCTTCAGGCTGACTCAGCCCAAGCTTTTGCCTCCCATGAGCTTTTTTTAAACTCAAAAAAGTCAATTTTTGTTTTTTTCACCTGCCTCTTAGAGGTTCTCTCTACCTGTAGAGGTTTGATGGCTCACAGCACTTTCCTTGTAGACAGCCCCAGTTAACCCAGGCTTCTGAGGCAATAATATAACTGGTGCAAATACAAGAAAAGATGAAAGACAGCAACCACACTGAAACAATGGCAGTTTGTTACAGGCTGGATACAAGTTCTTTTATAAAATAAAGCAAAGCAAGAAAATTTACCATAGTGTGACACAGAGTGTTTTGATCTTCACTTAAAATCAGTGTGCTTAAATCTTTTTAAAATCAGTTTAAACTGCATTGGTTTAAAACAATTTTCAGCTGGTGCCATTAAATTGATACAAACTGCATCTGTTTTCTTACAAAACAGCTTTTGCTGTTTATGTATTTAGTTTCTTTCACATGGCTGTCACATGGCTTACACTACTGAAACACAGAACTTTCTTTTCAGTCCCAGCTTTCTGCTCCTATCATTGTGTCACCATTTAGAGATGTACAAGGAAATAAAATTGAGCACTTAATATTCAGCCAGAACAAGGGTAAGTAACTGCAATGCCTACAAGGCAGCACAGAGATCAGGCCCAAAGGGAAAGACACTCCACAAAGGTTGGGGGTCCCCTGCCTCTTCCACCAGGGGCTTCAAAACTCTGCATCAAACTTTACACCTGCTTTTAGTCTTCCATCTGCCTGCCACAGACAGAGTACCAAAAAAAAAGTCATGGCAAGGAGGCATGCAGTAAAAGACCCAGCAAGAAGCATCATTTTCACCCTGTGGCTATGCATCAGACCTCCTACCTTAACTGCTGGGTGAACCAACTCCACCCCTTATTTGGTTGTCTGAGGGCCAGCTGGACACTGGGATATCCTGCTATCCCAAGCTATACAGGAGAACATGCTGGAGTGGAGCAGAACCTACACGCTACAAGTATGGAAGACAGTATCTCTCATGCACAAGGAAGCCATCATCAGGCATGCTAGCAACTAGGGATTTCACACTGATCATTCTTCACTGACTACATATGAAAATTTTATTCCAGCTTTGTGGTAATACTTAATAATCAAACATCTCAGTTGTAGATGTGCAGTAAAAGTAGGTAAGCTATCAAGTTAATTTGTTAAATATTTAACTTGTTAACACGTAATATCAAGCAAGAGTTCTCCCCCAGGCCCAGTATTAACTGAGGTGTCAAATTGTGGCAGACAAAAAACAAATTCTGGTGATCTGTGAGCGTACTGAACTGATGTACCAGAAAATAAAAATTCTGCTTCCTTTCTTCACCAACATGTTCATATCACTATGGAGGAGTGGCTTTCACATTTCAGCCCTGTTTTATGAACTCCAGGTGCATTTAAAAAACAAACAACAAAACAACCAAAAACCAAAACACCTACACAAGAACTTTTTTAGAAGGCTCTTTTTAGGAAAAGCAGGCTGAAGAAGAGAAATGCTGGACAGGAGCTTTATAAAAATGTAACACAGACCTCCTTGCCAGGGCACCAGGAAAGAGCAAACTATCTATGGAACAAATCAATTATGAGACCCACAGAAGGCAAAGCCTCCCAGATATACAGCCAACTTGCTGAGAAATGTTTGGCAACCCTCTCAAAGAGCGTCCCGTAAGCCTGTGGAGATAAGAAGGCCTTCTGTAGTTTCTGCATCTATGTCACATTCAGAGATTAACGGTTCAAACCCTAGCCACATACCTAAAATCCTGAGATCTGAACTAACCCAGGGAGCTTGGCAAAGGTGAGTCGTGTATGCAAACCCTGCCCACAGGTTTATCAACACAGAAGAGACATGCCCAATACATATAAAAGTAATTCCAGGTGTTTTCACTGAGTTTCATGAAACACCATCTTTGTACTCACCTCCCTCACTAAAAAAGGTGCTTACCAAAGTTACCTGAATTTTGACCTATCCTGAAGCCATGAAATTATCATCATGTCAATCACCAGACAATGATGTGTAAACAGTGCAACCTTTCAGTGTCTGAAAATACAGCCATCAGTTGCAACATTCTGTGTGCGTGCAGGGAATGGTGAAAGGAAAATTATATACATGAAGCAAATAATATAAAGGCTGCTCTGAGAGGGAGCGCTGTGTTAATATCCTAGTAACCTGGCTCATGCTAGCCCTTTAAGGTGAGGACAGGTCACAGTTTTTGATACACAAGATGAAAGGAAAAGTAGATCAAGAGAAAATAACTACTTCAGGTGTTACTAGAGACTTTTTTCCAATAACGCTTCAGAGATGTAACAGTACAGTAAGTGCAAGCAGATTATTGAAAAGGAACTACCAAAGATTTTGCAATATACAAGGCAGAAAATGTTACATGACTGCCTTTTAAGACACTTCTAGACCCAGTACTTGAGCTGTTTACTGAGGAGTCCACAAGCAGCCTACTCAGATGTTTTATTGGAGCAGGCCACCCACATCTGATCCAGTAAAAGTGTGTATGTGCAAGAAGAATCCCTCCAAAACAGTGTAACCTTTTTATATAATCTGACCTTTAGCAAACAAAAGCTTTCCTTTTCTATCATGTTCACACAGAAAGAAATCAAGTACAGAGTTTCATGTCACTTCTAAATCATGGAATATACACTGGAAAAATTTCTACATAATAAACATGGCATTTCTTCTGAGACATGTCAATAATCCAGCATTTGTTTTAGCTCCAAGTTTATCGAAGAATATCAATACAAAACGTTTACATATCACAGGTGCACCTAACAGGTTTCAGTCTGACAAGGGAGATCTGACACTCCCCGAGGAAAAATGGAAGGCCAAAGAAGCAGAGTCATTACAGGAGGTGCTGGACACCACATGCTGACAATTTCCACATCTATGTGACCTGAAAATGTGTGTGTTGCTTATATTTGCCTTATGGCAGAGGCACGATGAAAACCAACAGGAACTAGGTTTCATCTTTTTTTTTTTTTTTTTTCCCCAAATATACAATTTATTTATGGAAAAAACACTTGCAGGCAATCTTTAAGATTCCAGAACAGGGAAAGCAGGGAGAAATAGAGCCTACAGCAGCAAAAAAATATTCAGCAAACAAACCTATATCAACCACCAGATAGCCATCACCATGTATCAGTTTGATTTAGAAACCACAGCCTGGACTGACTGAACAATTTGATTTATATTTGCAACTTATTCCTCACGTGGGGCTCTGATTCCTCATGTCTACAAGCCAAGAACAGGTACCTAGGAGAAAATAAGCTCTTGACATAAAATGAACATATGACACTTCTATATACAGCACTGAAAGGAACTTATTCTTCTAGAGATAAAAATAGTGCAAAATAAGCAGTGCTACTGTAAAAGTATTTGCAACACTATGCTATTCTCATGCTTCTTACTAGTCAGCACTGATCTCAGAGACACAAGGGAAATGAAGAATAGTGGGATCTAAGCCCTTCCATCAGATACAGGAACGCCTCCAGGAAAAGTGTAATGAAGCAGGTCATGGAGGAATTGAGCTCTGCTGTGGCCAGTGTTGTGTTTATGGAACGTTTATGGAGGAAATCAGTCTTGATTCCTGTAAAAGGTACAAGACCAACAGCTAACAGATTAATTACTAGACAAGATTCATTCCCTTCCCTCAAGCAACATTTCAGACAGCTACTATCAGAAGACAGGAAACTAAGGATTAAAAAAAAAAAAAAATCACTTTGCAAGTAAGATCATACTCAATATTAGACTAGAGGATGAACAGCGTGAACAGCACTTTTGTATAGTGAATTAAATAGCTATTTATTACAAACTGAAGATGACAATGCAGTTACTGTAACAGATATTCCTCAGAAGCTTTCACACATTTTCCCTTGTAAACCATACTGAAACTGTGCCTCAAACAAATTAGACAATAGAAAATGCTATGTAATAAGCACTGAAAAAAAACACCCACCCCATGACAATGCTGAAAGACTACCTCACCTCTTTTATATAGTGACTTTTAGGTTCTGTATACACCTGGACACCTTGCTTTGCTCATCTGTTAAGATTTTTTTATAACCTAATGACCACTCCATGCACACTAACCATCACAAGCCATCTGAGAGGGGAACAAAGTGAGGACATCCATGAGCAACTTCTTTATTAGGCACAGCAAGCAGCCTGAGTGCTGTTGCCAATTGCTTTCGGCAAGCTCCGCTCGGTTGCTGGACTGGCTTGAGGTTATCCGCACCTCAGGGCCATTGAGCACAGACACCAATATGAGGATGCAGCAAATGGCATTTATTCAACTGCGCAACAGCATTATATAGTAGTCTTGTCTCATGCTAGCTCTCGCGATAAGCGGCAACAGCAGCGTCCCATCCATAATTCCGCCTACCTTTCCGTCACATCCCGAGATCTTCCGCTCGCCACATCCCTACAAGTGCACCACCAAGTATTCATCCATTTTCACTGCCTCAATAATAACAAGCCACAAAAATGGGAAACACTGTTTCTCTGCGTACACTTTGATTACTTTGAGGTTAAAGAAGATTATATCTTAAATATGTTAAATCTTAAGTCATTGTAAAAAGTCCAAAACAAAAAAACCAAGCCCCCTCAAAACTCAAATGGTTCATTGATTAAATCACTAAAAAATTATTTTTGTGATAGCTCAAGAACTAACAGGCATTCCATGATAAACTCAATGTACATTCAGGGAAGTAAAGCATAATCACACAGTGAGTATATTCAACTATTCTCAAAACATATCTTGTAAAAGTGATCAATTTCAAGTTTCAAAGATGCTATGAAGTACAATGTCTTAAGAAGCCAAGAAAAATACTGTCACTATTCCTTTTTGCATTTCACTTGACTTGCTCACCTGTCTCCTTGACTTCACATTCTAGGTTTTCAAAAACTAATCCTACAACCATGTTTGAATTATAGATGAACAAGCTAGGTGTAATAGCATGTTAAGTAACAATGGAACTTCGTTTCACATATGAATAATACTTTCTCCTACTATTATTTCACTATACTGAGTCTAAACTCTTTTACTAAATAGCTAAGAAGCTCAGATCAAATGTGAAAGAAGGAAGATGTTACAGTCTACAATTTATTAGCTGCCAGCATCCAGTTGTGTAGTAAACCTTTTGTAGGAAGAATGGCAAACTGTAATCTCGGTTACCTAGTTGGAGAGCACAGTGATGACTGATGAAAGAATGTGTCCTTACATCCTACAGGTCATTACTAGGGCAGTGAATGTCTGGCTATATTGTAATGTCAGTTCCTAATAAACAGATCATATTATTTTGTTCAGTTCTTCTATACCCTTCAGTTTCAAAAACAATCACCTAACCCCATCAAAACCTATTGCAATTTTCTATTTTCTGTTTTTACATGTCCTACCCTATGTAATTCATTCAGATGGTGACCAAGTAATTTATTATTGAGGTCAAGCATAAGTTACAGGAGAGAAAGAACTTAATGCTGAGAAAAACTTCTTCTTGATGCATACTTAACTTTTAATGCAGCATGCACTTGGAAGCCACTAGAGAGTTAAACCTGCCCCAGACCTTGCCAGCTGCTCTGTGTGCTTCTGAAATAACCTTGGAAAGGAGCTAGTAACAATCCATGCCCCGGCTCCCAGAATGCCAAACATTCACATGTTACAGCAACAGATGCTCGATTATGGCATTGTGGCTCTCTGTACTAGCGCACTTTCATTTGTTCCCAGCCATCATCTCCAGTGACCTCCCACAGACCTCAGATCAAAACCAAAGGAGAGAAAACTGCATTCAGGATCCCAGACAAAATGCAGTTTTCCCTCAGTATAATGGTGTTACCTGACAAACTGAAAACAAAAGCAAGATCTTTATACGCTAGAAGTTTTCAGATACAGTCATAGTATCACACACTTACAGTATCATTAAAACCGTTCTTACATTAGTAAAATTAGCATATAAAAATTTAACATGGCAGAATTGTTTCCATCCCAAGAAATCAATACTAAATTTTCCCAGTTACTAAATCCTCACAACACGAAATGTGACTTGCACATGCAAAACCAAGAAGCATACCCTGGTTGCTCAAACAGGTCGTAAGGTTTCCTCAGATACTGTTGAAAACGTGGCCCTTAACTTTAGCCTCATCCCCAAGAATCTGTTAGGCAGTACAGTGTTATTTATCAATATCACAGACACTTTGGTGAAATTTGTATTTCTGTAGGCCTTCTGTGCAATGACTGATACTGAAACTTTTTTTTCAGCAACATGAAGTGATTTCAAAGTAAGATTTTCCCAAACATACAGAACAGTTTCCACAGCAGGTCCTTTTCACATAAATGTTTGCCAAAAAGATGATATTCATGGGAAAATTTTTTTTTTTTACACTTAACTAGCAATGTTCAAACAATTTCATTCCTATAGCTGTATGAAATTTATGACACACAGCAAGCATGAGTATGAATGCAAACAAACCTTATCTGTGAACTGACACTTGAAATAAAGTATACGTAACTAGTATAGAGAACTCAGACACTAATTAATAAAGGAACAGTAATGCTTGAATCTTTCTCCAAAACATGCATAAGACTCTTAATCCAGAGCTGGCTATATAACCTGAAATACCCTAGCCTTAAATCTCATTCTTCCTTTCTATAACCTGCTCTTACCTACCCTAAAAAGGTATAAGTACCTGAAGGACACTGTGCATCATTTCATTTTCTTAGTTTCAGAATTTGTGTCACTTGCAAGCAACCAGATCTGGAACTCAAGCCAAAACCCAAGTCCCAGGACTGGTACACAGCAGATTTCAATATACAACATATAGCAGTCAAACAATTTTGCATCAGCATAGTAAAAAAATACTGAGCTTTAAAGTCCTCCCTTGACATTTGATGTGGCAGTTTTGAAGGGGAAGGTGAAGGGTCAAAGGATGTACTACAGTTGACCAGCAAACAGCGGGTGGCAGCCGTCTCCAGTCCTCCAGCTCTTCACCTGATGAGCTCACCAGCCTGAAGTCCGATAAACCATCTCTCACGGAGTTTGCAGAGGTAACTTCTGACTTGTGGCTAATTTTTTGTGGTCTCTCTGGGTGTCCAGACAGAGGTTGTCTCTATGGTGGCTGTATCATGCAGCCATTCCAGAAAGTTGGAACAACTGAAAACATACCATTCATTACTCAGCCTCCTGACACATCACTGACCATTTTTGTTCATTGGCCTGACAGATAGTTCATGTAAGGGGACTTTGTGTCCTTTTGTCTCCTCTGTTCTCCTCTTCTGCTCTCTCCTAGCAAGTGTCATTAATAATCCCTCTCTGGACTTCACTTGGTCTGACCACTGTTTAGGAGAGACTACAGTAAATGAACTTGAAGTACGAGGGAAAAGCCTAGGTATTATTCCAACACCAGCTATGCCTGCTTTAGAGAGAGCCTTCAAAGAGGACTGCATGGGGAGGGCACATGAGAAGCTTCTGTGAGAACATTTACAGCAGTGGTCTCTTTGAAAGGAGTTTCTTAACAGCCAGCTGCTACATTGAAAGACATAATCCTTGCAATCCCAGTTTAGAACAGGAAGTACGTACATACACACAGAATTGGATTTCATTGGTCTCATCACCAGGGTGTCAAGTGACAGTGAAACTGGTACAAAATGTTCAACCCCATAAAAATCTCAAATCTTAATGAAACCATAACAGTTGCCAGGGAGCCAGCTTTCCTGGGTTCTGGGAAAGCAAACACAGATTTAATCTGCCAGGAGTCTCATATTGCACTGAAAACAAACAGTTTAAAGGGTTAAAGTCAGCGGAAGACACATGTGCTGCCCTTTCCCATCAGCCATCCATATCCTGTGTAAAGTCTGCCTGAGACTACAGTGAAAACTGACTGAAAGCCAGCCTGGGCAGCCCATGAATCTCTTGCATAGCACAGGTTTGGAAACATTCTTCCTTCACTCAACAGCTGCCACTTCAGGAAGTTTTCAAGAAATGTGTTTGGAATAGAAATAATTTGGAATACAGAGGCAACTGAACAATGAAACCCTCAGGTCATGCCCATAAATGTTTTCTTTGCCCACTGCTATTTTAGTTAAGGACAAATCATGCCACCCTTAAGCATACTATTCAATCAACTTGCAGTAACTGCTCAGAAAGTAAGTGTTATTAATGAATTAACTTTTCAAATGCTCATTTAGCCCCTACTTCCCCTGGCTTTCAGTGAGAAGTCCAGTTGTGATACAGCTCAGAGCCTGTATCTCACATGGACAGAACTAATTATCTCCCAAGTTACCATGGTAACACCTGCATGGCACTGCAGCCTGGAATTCAGCAAGCCTTGCTACTAGTCCTGTGCTTTAATTACTGGACTAGGCTTTTCCCTGATTTTTTACTTCTTTCGTTAAATTCACAATCATGACATCCTGGTAAGACAGAACTGACCTGCACAGTACATCAAGGCTGAAATACTAACCCAAAGAGCAGACAAAAAAAATCCACAGAGTAGCACATTTAATGAGCAAATAACTGAATGCAGAACTGCTGGTTTTGCTGGGCATTCAACTAAATGAATTTTATGCCAGAAGCTTAAAATAGATGAAAGTGGTTAACTAATGAAGGCATTTAAAACCAAACAGCTTCTATTTGTAATTGAATTCAAAGTGTTTGAAGCTTAAGACTAATAAATGTACTACCACCACGAAATTGAACAATTACTTCTTTTTTGTGTTGCTAGCAACTCCATCAGCTCACTAGTAATGCAAGATCATACAAAATGTTTTCTGGGCAGGTTCAGTTTGCACCACATTAGTCAGCCAACCATCAGTCCTGATACAAACCAAGCAGACAAGCAACAGTCTGCAGATATAATAGCCTGTTATTCAAGTATCTCAGAGAGCTGGGCCTGGACTAAAATGAATTTGTGGATTTTACAGCCTCAGAATCAATCTAGTACTACAGAGGCCAAACTTTTAAATTAGTATAACTTCCTAAGACTGGTAATATGTTGCTGGGAGAGCATGTCACATTATGAAGTACACAGGTCATGTCTGAAGGTTTGTTTTTTTTATATCTCAAGAGATTTTATATATATATATATATCAAGATCATGGGTAAAGTGCTGTGAAGGAGTAATATTTTGTGTTAGGTCTCTTTAACAGACCTTGAGGAACTCCAGATCATTCAATTACTTAACCTAGAGCAATCAAACGCATGAACGGGCAACAATTAAAAACAACAGTATAAAGGGAACATTTGCTTGCTTCTTATATATACATAGACACACAGAAGAAACATGAACACTAATGGGAACAGTATTTCCGTTCTCAGAGGTAATGACTTAACATAAACAAGTTTTCCCAACAGGAAGGCCTCTGTAGAACAGATG
>VYZV01019542.1:0-19708 GCA_013401275.1 Pandion haliaetus
AGGGAAAAAAAAAAGAGAAACATCAAAGCCTTCTATAAACTCACGCTGTGCTGGAAGGGTGGCAATTACACCGTTCTTAACTCTGAGGCTATTTGCAAGGGAAAGGATGGGGAGACTTGGAGAGGGTGCTCTGGTGGAAGAGGTCGATCTTGCTCCACTCAGAAGAAAGGATTACAGGCATAAAACTGTCTATCACCTTGAGGAAGCTGGAGTCTTGAGATTTTGCCTCCAAAGCCCTGCGGAGGCAGGGAAGGAAGCTATTTTGTTCCGATTAAAGACAGATGCAGCTTCCTGAGAGAGGCTATCCTCAAATGAGTGGATATTGTGTGACATTTGTCTGCACTGGCGTTAGCCCTGCACTGACTAGGTGCGAATGAGATGAGAATCAGGATAAACATGTATGAGAAATATCACCTGGTTATTTCAGGTTATTCCTATTCCTCTAATTTACATTTCCCGGACGTTTCACAGTGTGCATCAGTGATTCACACTGATGTACATTTACACACAGCAGGAGAAAAATTAATGAATTCCATCACTTCCCTTATTTGGGAGACTCTTTATGTCTGAGACACAGCTCCCTTGTTTTATTATGCCTTTTGATCTCCACAGAGTAATCCGTTTTCCCTTTGGCAGAACTCTATAATTCTTGCTAACTTAATATGAATTACATTTACGCACTTCGGGCAGAATAAGCCTCATTGTTTGTTATTGCTCACCCAGTCTTAAAACCAAGCCAAATTCCACCTACCTGTGCCCCGCATGCACGTAGCATGACGACTACTATAAAATGCTGAGGTAGTGCACGGCACGCATACATGCAGCAACTAAACAAGAGGTTCACGACAGGGATATCGGGAGAAAGAGCTTCTGAGCCTTCGCTCCCGCATGAGGCATCGCTTATTGCATCGCACAGCCTGTGCTAGGCAGGAAATCATGTAAATAAATAATTATGGCTTTTGTTAGGTACGTCATGGTGCCATAGGCCCCACTTGGAGCACTGTCATAAAAAAAGTGGCAAATTCCTGTGGCTACGTCTTTCTCCAAGATACTACCAGTAGCTCCGAATGATTTCTGAAAAGACACAAGCAAAGAAGTAGGGCAAGTTAGGTGTGCATGCTTATTTATTGGGAAAAACCTGCCACACTATGATTTTGCATTTGTGCTGAATACTGAAGGCAGTTCTCCTTTCTCTCATGAAAACCTTAATCGGGATTATCATAGGACCCACATGACTTAGTTGGATCAGTGTAAGTAAATGAGGAACATAAAACACCACAGATTTTTGTCCTTTGGGGCAGGCAGGTGTGATTACTCAAATGTTGGTAATTCTAATGCCTTGGTAAAGCAAAACTTCACTTCAGCCTACCCACTTACTTCAGAGCTTGCTAGCCACTACAATTTTATTCCCTCTAGATCTCCCGCAATTCTTAAATCAGTTTTCCAAATTATTTCCAGAAGATACTTAAGTGATTTGGTCTGATTTTGTAGGGGAGAGAGCAAGGATAAGATCAAGCTCATCCCACGTATTAAAAAGGAGCAGGGGACAATTTTCAAATGCGGAGGCTTCCCACCACTGCCCTTTGAACTCACCAGCTCCTGCAGAAACAGGTCATTGGCCATGTGCACGATTCGGTCCACGTGGATGATGCCCCCGATGCTGTTCACCTCGATGTCAGAGAGGAATGTGAGAACGAGAATAGCTTCCACCAAGAGCTGCCTGTACTCAGGCTGGGGTACGTGGTTCAGCACCGACTCCACGTGCACAGCAAACTTGATTTCGCACGGGGTCATCTGGCAAGTTTGAATGGAAACGGAAAGAAAAACTGACACATCCAGAAGACTAGTTCTGCACATCCTGCAAGCACTTAAACATATGCTCCTCTCTGCACGGGGGGGGGCAGACTGACTGAAGCGAACTAAATGTTTGTGCGGCTTTAGCACTTACAGAAACTTCTTGTGTCGCTAGGCCCTGATCCTGCAAACAGTTACGCAACTTCCAGAAGGCTGCTCCAGCCCTGCAACCCATCACACACACATTTTAGTTACATACAGGACCGCTTAGCTGGCAAATTAACTCTTTGCTCCCCACGCTGCGGTCTCACACACTCTGCCTTGTACCTGTCTGGCATCGCAGGTTAGTTGCAAAGCCAAAATTACTGTCAAGTTTTAAAAAAGTAACTACCTGCTTAGAGTGAGTGCTTTTCCACACAGGAGATACAGCTATTTTGTTTGTAGAGCAGCCTAATTTGCACTGCCATAGTTCTATGGATGTTATGTGAAAGGCTGCTTCCTTAGGAGGCTTGTGCTTACTTTGTTTGAGTCCTTTTAACAGCAAAATTAGATACTGTCTAGGTCTGACAGGCTAAAAATATAAGCCTGTTTATCTACACAATAGGAATAAATAAAGATTTCCATTCTGGAAAAAAGGTTTAAATTTGGCAGAAAATTCCAGCTCCTCTCTTCAGCTGTTGCCACCATGCCTCAGGAGAGAAGGCAGCCAGAGACAAATCTGAGGGCACCAGCCAGGAAAACAGTCTCGGGGACATAAGGACCTCTCTTGCACCGACGGATTACTGCTCACAAGAGTTTGTTTTATAGATGTGAATTCAAAACTTGCCAGAGCGCCTAAACACAGAGCAGCAATCCAACTAAGGAAAAAAAAAAATGTAAGGAAAAGTTATGGATTTAAAGACTCAAAACTTTGGTTAGAAACAGTCATCCTTAATTGGTATTTACTTTTGAGGCTGTGATGCCAAAATACACCGGCTGCTGTTGCAGCATACTAAAAAAAATAAGCAGCAAGCAACACGTCTGCTTTATTCCAACAAGGCTGTGCTTTCTTCTCACCCTGCCCAAAGGACTGCCATCAGCCACTCTCTATGGAGCGCTGCTCCGTGGGCACGTGGGGTCAGTGCAGAGGGCAGGCTCGGCAAAGGGCAAAACCTGCCACAAACCTGCTCCCAGGTCTGCCTGGCAGGAACTCATCCGCACAGCCTCGGGGAAGCTGGCAGAGGTGCTGGGCGAAGGTCCACATCTTCTACCCTTCTTAAAACCAAGGATCTGCAACAGCAGCCCTGCTGCATCTTGCACTGTCAAACCAAACCTTCAGTCATGGGGCTAGAAAACTGTTGGCATTTTACTGTACCTCTCTGGTGGTTGAAGAAGGAAGGACATAGCCATCAATGGACAGACCATGGCACTGAAACAACAACATTTTGACAATGAACAGAAATTACAATTCTTGCAAGTAAATCTGAGGGTTCTCTGTTCTAAGCCAACATGTAACAGCTTTCAGTTAAAAAAACCCCACAAAACAAAACAAAAAAACCCACACACAAAACCAACAAAACCTATTGAAAATATTACTTCACCTTTGCTGAAGAAGTTATTATATAACCTGGCAAAAGTTAGGAATAGCCTGACACGACACGTAGAGAGCGTGCTGTGTTCCAGCCCAGCTACGGAAGGTGAGGAAAGTACTTGGAGAGCCACTACAGCAAGAGGCACACAAAGTAGGAAAACAAATCAATGAGCACATTCTGTGGGAAAGGATGTAGAAATAAAATATAATGCAAAAGCACAACAGACCACGGAAGCGAGAACCTTTTTCATTTTTGCTAAAACAACATTTAGTTAAGCGTTTCAGATCCAAGGCACCACAACTCGAGGATGTCAACAAGCTGCAGCGCTTGGACATGGGCCACCAACAGTGGGGGGGAGCGGTAGTGTTACAAATACCAAGTGGTGTACAAGAAAACAGTGACAAAACCTAAATGGTAAGAAGGCAGGCTAAGGAATGACACATCTAGGTACCTGATGTACAAAAGTGCACCAAGAAGAAGAGAGAGATTTTACAAATAGTCCAAAGAGTTTCAGAATGAAATACTGAAGACAACTTAAATAAGCACAATTGACTTTAACAGCCAGAAAAACCATTCAAATACTCTCAGCTGTTATGTCAGGTCAGGACAGAAGCGATGCTCACTCTACTGAAAGATCCCATTAGTAAATAGCCACAAGGTCATATATGACTCATCTTGGCTGACATCGACACTAACAGCTTCAGTGTAAATGATTTTAGAAGGACAACCAAAATCAACCGAAGCTGGTGATGCACATTTTTCCCAACTGTGTAGGCATGAACAGCTCAGTGCTCCAAGGTACCGAATGCTGGCTTTCATCCAGCAGAGCAGAAGAACAGGTGCATAATTGCTTTGAAGTTAGTAAAAATTCATAATTCCCCTCTCCTCCTTCCTGGAGAGCTGCTTCAACACATTTCCATACCCCTGATCTCCGAGGTGCTGGCAAGGACTTACTTTTCACTTAAAAACAAACCAAAAAATGTTACGAATGCCATGAAACTCAGAAGAGCCAGCAAGAGATCTCAAGACATTTTGGAAGAGTCAGCGCAGTTTCCTACTTCAGTCCTCGCAGCCCTTCTGAACTGGAGTACACAAACTGCCCTGCCTCACAGCACCCTGCAGCAGCACGGACCACAACTTGCATTAGGCCACGGGCGATGCAGAATGGACAGTGATGGAACAGAATCATTCAGCTGAAGTTCAGCATCAGTGGTTTCAGAGAAAAATACACTTTCAAACATGTGAACTTGTGTTAATGGAACCCTTTTATGTTCAAGGGACACACTCCTACTGACGACTCTAGTCTCCACCAGTCTTCCAGCTGAAGACAACTTCAACTCCCAGCGACCCACCACCACTGGACCACCACCTCGCCAGGTTACCGTACAGCTTGCTTGCTTCCTGCCCTCCACAGCTGTCAACTTACCTTCTGAAGGATTTTCCACACTTTCTCATAAAAGCCAACAGGAACTCTGTTAATAGCACCATCAAGCCTTCTTCTGCGCAGCCACTGCCCTTTTCGGTTACCCCAGCTGGTGTCACCACCGGAGCCAGTCGGAGAAGTACTAGCGGGAGATGATGGAGTACTGCCCTTCTGTAAGAAACATTAAAGCCTTGGTTAGTTGCTTTCTACCACCCCAAGTGCTACTCCTGGTGAATACATCGTTCTGTTACAATGCTACCTCAGAACCAGGGGAAAAATATAGGCCACGATGTCATACAAGATCATGGAGCAGGATTGATCCCTTTTATCTCCACCTTCACAACGAGCTTCACTTCTCCAGTACAATCACTTCTCAACAAAACAGGCGAGCAGTTCAACAGGGCATAACCAAGTAAACTTCACTGCTCAGTTCAAAACAAGGCTTGACTATTTTAACAAGCATGAGTTGGCGGCCAGGGCAGCGTCACTGGTGTGCAAGATGGTGGGATTTGCAGGTTGGTCTGGGCTTAGTGTCGTAAGAGAGCCAAATGGCCCATGAGTCTAGCAAGAGAGGTCCCTCCATGCAAACAGCTCCATTAAAGTAAGCAGATTAAAAATTGACTTCATGTGGTCATGTAATCATCATGCCTGCCTCTCTGTAAGCATCAGTCTTCTTTCCTTTATTGTCACTATTGCTCTATGATTTTATTCTACCAGACTTGGAGACTAAATCAGGCAGCAAATCGTCTTCAAAGTTGTGGCGCTACCACCAAATTCTTGTTCCCATTTCCACGCCTGCAGCCTGCCTACTCTTTGCACTCCCAGAGATCATGTGCCCTTCCGTTTTCTTGTTTCTTTTTGCACACCTATTACTTTCAGCCCAGAAAGGACTACACTGACAGCCCCATCTCAAACCCTATCATCTCCGAGTAAGAAACTGCCTGAGCAAAGTACTGGGGAAGGAGGAAAGCAAGGCCAAAAACTGTACGTTTGCAAAGGGTAGGCTCACTGATTCTACACAGCCAAGCTCTGCAAGAAGACCAGCAAACAAAAACAGTCCATTCCCACTCCTACTGGTATCAGTGAGGCATAGGTGGTGTTCTCTTGATGTTTTGACGCTTACTATTCCTTTCCACTGCCCACTGACCAAGACAGGCAGAACTTCCTCCATCCTGCTGAGCAGAGCTAGGGGATGCAGGAGGTCAGCAGGAGGGTCAGTGCCAAAGTAGAGAAATCCATCTGCATACAATAATGAATCTGGCTACTCAGGTGGTTCAGAGAAGCAAAGATCTCACTGAACAATTCTGTGCACTTGAATCAAACCCACAGCTGAAGCCTGCCTTTCTGCGCTGGTATGTGGGAGGAGAGGGGCAACAGCAACCTGGCAGTTGTCAGGCCAGGCCGCAGGGCTAGCAGTGCTCTGAAGTTGTGTATTTGGGACACTTGGGAGGCGTGCCATCGCAGCAAGTCTGCAGACGCAGAGAACCATGAATCACAACTGCCAGTTCAAAGTGCCTGCGTAGCTGCAAACTTCCCATGTCTTCACGACGGATTTGGAGCCTCAGACTTACTTTAAATTGTTGAGGTTTCTGTTGGTAAAATATTTAAACAATTATCTACCTTCTTAACAGCAAGAGCTTGAAAGAAGGTGACTGCCTGAGGAGATACCCATGCCCACAAAGTCCCTGTCTCAGCAACCTGAAGCTATTCTGGGTTCATTACTATCCAGGGACTGCCAGCGTTCGTCAATGCTACATTACTTTTAAATACTGGTGACACCTGTAACATAATCCACCATCAAGTAGCTAAATCTGCTATTGTGCTTTATCTGCTCCAACTGCTTAAGCTTCAGAAGAACTAAGTGGATCTAAACGCGAGACTCAACTTCTATTAAAAGATTATTAATCAGAATTGGTTCCCAATGAAGATGAATAGGACAAAGAGGTAGGGTTGGAAACAAGTTTTTATGCAGAAGTCACAGGAGGTGCCTAGAACCAAGACCCTTGCACACACACGCACACACAGGCAGGGTGAAAGCAGGTGCAGGGCTGCAGACGGTGTTTTACCGTGGAAGTGAACATGCTGCTGGACATGGAGTGGCCCTCATGAAAGAACTACAAAAGAAAAACAGACACCAACAGGTCAGACAGACAGCCGTGACAGAACAGGGCACAAACACAGTTAAGTAACTCGTCCATGCAAAGGCAAGAAACATGGAATAAGCTCAGGTACTCAGGGGGAAACTGCAACAGCCCCTGGCCTCTTGCAGTGCTGCACTTCAGCTGACCTGGGGGCAGCTGCTGCCGACTCCCAGCATCACCACGAGGCAGACCCCGCTGTGCCAGGAGCCTGTTTGGCAGCCACAAGCTGCCCACACCATCCACTGAGCTCCAAGCGTAGCCAACGCAAACCTCCACAGTTTAAGATGCATGCAAAAGCTTCCCTGTGACTCAGGGCTGGGAAAAAAACCCAAGCTCCCCACTTCCATTCCCCATTCGTTGCAACGTCAGCAGCTTCTCTTTGCATGAGAAGGTCATCTTGCTGCAGAAAGTCTGTGGGCTGCCAACTGGGTGGGCAGCGCTAAACAAACAGCTGCAAGGCAAAATTTTTGCTGAAATGTGGATGGAGCACCTCAGATGTACAGCACTTTTCTCCAACTGTCCACCCCAAGCCATGCCTCCTAATTAAGTGTTAATAGTTCAGACCAGGCAAAGGCTTGATGTTCAGACTCAAGAAACAACGGCAGCAAATGAGCGCTACAGTCGCTCAACAGCTGAACAGTGGTGCAAACAGATGTTAGCACAAGTACTTGAAATGTTCCTTGTAACACAAAGTTGATTCCCACCCCCCCCCCCCGCCAAATGACATTAAATTAGCGAATTATTCAGAGAATGCAGTGAGATGTGGCAGGGAGCAGCACGAACAGCAAGGTGAAGGGAACAAAAATAAAACCAGCCAAGTCCTCCTCTCTGCAAAATACCAAGTTTCCATCTAACGCAAAAGCAATGCAGGAAACACATTTCCAACCTCAACAAAGGTCCAAGTGTTTCAGCTCAGGCCCACCTCTGTACTCAAAATAACGCTGCCACCTAGTGCCTAGTCCCTCTCCCTTCCTGGCAGGGCCCCGAAGCCAGCCACCCGCTGTACGACTGCGAGCCCTGCTCGGGCTGAACCCCAAAGTCACTTCAGGGCAGTGGAAAGCAGCAGGCGGCACCTTCACAGCCACAGCCGCACCACGAGGCCTGGCCAGGACGATGCTTTGGCAGCGGCGTGGCTCAAACACGGCAACCAGGTCTCGTGAGACGGACTCCACGTGTTTCACGGGTGCCTTTACTTCCCTGCCTGTTCGTGTGCTATGAAGAATCATTAACCGATCCTCACTGTCACCATCAAATGCTCCACGTCAAGACCACGCAGAAATGCCACTCTTTTCTGAAGGCTTACTGAGCAAATCTGTCTGATACTAAGGAAAACATCAAACGCTTCCTTAGAAACTTACAGAAATGGCCTCAGATTAAATTGAACAGGCTTGCTTGTTAAGAAGGGTCTTTAAAAAACAGGTTACTAACAGAGAATCGTAACATGGTTTGCGTTGGAAGGGACCTTTGAAGATCGTCTAGTCCGTGCCACGGGCAGGGAGACCTTCCACTGGACCAGGCTGCTCAGAGCCCCGTCCAACCTGGCCTCGAACACTGCCAGGGATGGGGCATTGACCATCTCTCTGGGCAACCTGTTCCAGTGCCTCACCACCCTCACAGTGAAGAATTTCTTCCTTACGTCTAATCTAAATCTACCCTCCTTCAGCCTAAAACCATTGCCCCTTGTCCTGTCACTACAGGCCTTGGTAAAAAGCATCTCTTCATCCTTCTTATAGGACTCTTTATATATTGAAAGGCTCCAATAAGGTCTCCCTGCAGCCTTTTCTTCTCCAGGCTGAATAACTCAGGCTGAAAAATACAGAACCATTCCTATAAATGTATTTTATTTGACTACTACCTTCCTATTTATCTAGAGCAAAAGAAAATTACTAATAACTACACAAAATAGAGAAACCAGAAACACAGCAAAACTATCAGTCACGTTCATTCAGAATATTTTGGTTGCATTTTCTGTGGTATCTCTCCACATACCCAGTTACTGTGTAATTTAAAGTACTTTGAACTTAAATATATAGATATACATTTAGATATAGATATACTAGCAGCAATCATCCTCCATTCCTGAAGAAACAAAACAGGAAGAAAACCAACCAAGATTTCTTTTCCAAGTGTATCTTTTTCAAAAGACATGTGGATCACTTCAGCAATGTGGGCAGAGTACAAGAATGAACCGTTTGCGTGAAAGCTTCACTTTGTACATCTGACATCTCCTTAGCTAAAGATGATAAAAAAGGTGTTTTAAAGTTGATGCCATGAATGCATTAGAGTTTGTTCCAAGTTCTTCTATATTCAGCATGTGAAACAAGAACAAAAAAGGAAACATACTTTTGGAGGAAACATCCCTTTACTGCCTTCTATTTAGTGACCAGCTTTAAATCAAAGGATCTTTGGAAACTTCTGTCATTTACCAAGAATAAAACCTAAGACAACACAGTTCCAGAACAGCTGCATTTTCTGATGAGCATTGACAGAAACCCCTCACCTGCTTCATCTCACTCTTCAATTTAGTAATACCACTTCTTTCTGTTTTGGTTGCTCCAGAATGTCCCATTTCATGAATAGAAATCGCAGGGCTAGATGAAGAAGAATCTACAGGTCGCACTAAAGGAAGCAAATGGACATTTTTAAAATTCTAGGGTCAGAAAAACAGGCAAAATTGTATCTAGAAGTTAAAGACAGACACATATCCTCAGAAGTGCACAATGCTCTTGGTGACAGCATCCTTTCAAATCACGTCAATAGTTCAAGCCTGACTGCATCAAGTAAGGGGCCTAGATCCATACTTGGGTTTCGGGGCCTGATTTTCCAAGACACTGAGCAATCATAGCTTTAAAAGAGGTCAGAGGTGCCATGAGTCTGTGAGGGCCTAAGAATAAATGCAGGAGACGACTGATGTGCCCAGTTGGGAATATCTGGGCATCACAGACATGCTCCTTGAAGGCAGGTTAGATATGACCTTTTTATGGTTTTCATTCTGGTCACATAAAATATCTTCATTTTAAAAGTTTGCCTTCCTATCACTGAAAACTTGATACAATCTTACTTCAATGCAGGACAGCTTCCATTATATTTGTTTTGTTTATTCCACAGCAGACATACACAGGTACTGGCCACCCACGATTAATACATCACCTATAACTCTATTTTATGTGCTGAGAGAGTAGATTCCTACTTACAAGACAATCTAACTTTGTATTTATAGTTCTCACTTAACATATACAAGTACCCAAGTGGACAACTTACAGCTTCTTTCCACTCCAAACTCTTTTCCACTGAGAATATGGTGTAGGAGATTTTTCATATCAAAGGGGCTTAGATTCATCAAACTCTCTGAAGCTTCTTCACCTAGTTTAAAAAACAAAACAAAACACAACACAAACATCACTATAGGTAGCTTTATTCTTAAGTAAGCTGCTGCTGAATGAAGTTCAGTCACATTTACCTTTGTGGCTAATGCTTCCTTAAAAAAAAATACAGAGAGTCACATTTCAAAGAAAATACATTTCAGGACTAAACAACAAACACTGCATGGAAATAACACTATTTGCATTAGTGAATATGATGCAGCTTGTGCAAAATCTCACTGAAGCCGATGATGAGAAAGCAGTTGCTCCTTTGTAGAGCAAGATCACTTGGAAAGGCATTACAGCCATCTCCCAACAGAATCTAGATCTAAATTACAGAGCCAGAGTTACTACATAAAGAAATGCATGCATGTGGAAGGCTTGTGTTTTATTTGATTAAAGGGTCACGCTTGTAAGTGAGAGGGAGAAAAAGCACATACATACACATGAGCACACGTGTGCACAGACAAGTCTCCCGTAGGAGAACATGGAAAAGGCAGCAAAAGAGCTGAGGGCAGTGTACAAAGCAGCTGTTGTGTAAGGCTAAGGAATAACAAAAGGGACCCCAGGAAAGATGGGCTTTGCACTGTGAACAAAGCAGCTTCTGCTATTCAGCTACAGGTTTGGGGGAAACAGGGCTTTTTGTACACTCTTCACAGAGTAACAGAATTATCCCATAAAAACTACTTCACTCCTTTTGTCAACTTCTCCCAAGGGAGAAACCTGCTACCCGCAGTGGCAGCTAGCCACTGAAGTTGGAGAGCAGCAGTGTCCGAAGTGGCCTCCATCTAACCAACTACCAGGGACCTCCTCTGCACTGCACGAGGGAGAAAACTGGGGAGACCAGAAAATATGCTTCCACGAAGTCATCCCCTTTAGGATGTGCTAGGGCATTAGAAATGTTAAGAGCTGAGCCACAAAAATATGGCCCATTTCATGCTCCTAAGTATCAGCTTTTGACTACATATTTGTCACATTAACTTGATTACTTGTCATGCCTGCTCCTTCTTAGACTTCTAACCCCTTTCAATGGGGAAAATTCTTCCGTGATTTTTCAGATCTGTCTTCAGTCATGAGTTCTCTCTAGTTTCACCTTTCTCTTCCAAAATGAGTTTTAAAATTTTTTTGCCTTGCACCACTTGTTACTTACTTACTTCTTGGGCTTTTGTAGGACATATGCAACATCTCGGGGGCCTGTAAGAATTTTTACTGACCTCCTAGCAAAATAACATATCACTAGCTGAAATCTAAACAGCAAATACTTTTCAACTAAGCACATTCAAGGGGAGAAGGCTTACACATCACACGTTACTTTGAATTAAAACTACCAGACCTATGAATTAAGGCTCAAATATTCAGAAGATACCTAGGGTCCTAATTCTCATTGACATTAGTGGCATTGGGTCCCTAAATACACACACATGCAATTCGATGACCCGGACCTCAAACACTTACTGAAAGTCAGTGGACTTATTTAATATCCACTTCAGTTTGAATAACTGGGAGATGGGGGGACAGGAATCCTTCATTAAGCCAAAAAGAGAAGTTATTTTCAAAGTTTGTAACTGTGCATGCTGAATGAAGAAGTTAATAAAAGGATTTAACACATAAAAAAATCAACCACTGAGGTGAAGCAGAAATAACGTCATAAGTACCCTTACGATAAAATTGCTCTTACCTGAGCATTTCAGACTTCGGGCCAGCTCAGTGGCCATCACCTGAATTATCAGACCAATGCGGAGCCTGAGCATCTCCACAAAAAGACTAGGCTGTGACCGGACGTACATCGCCAAGTACATAATTATTTCCTGTAAGGACAAATCCATAAGGGCACTCATTCAGAGTGGGTCCTCTTGGCTTTCCCAGTCACAGAGCAAACACTGGTGCCACACTGGGCACCGCTGAAAGAACCCTTTTTACGCATGCTGTATACCTGTGTCAGGACTGCAATACTGATATCTTGGCCGCTGGCTTCATAAATAAGATCTGTGAGCTCCTCAGGAGGTAGTGGGCTGCAAGAAGGCAAACCACCGTTAGCAGGGACTCAGGCACCTGCTATTAACCTCTTGAACAAGCACTGGAACCAAGCCACCCAGAAATACCTTTGTACCACAAAGGCACCTACGATTCTGCCTGGGTGGCTGCAATTCCTTCTGAGGGTGAGGAATAAATTTTAAAAACAGGTAATAGCAGCAGAATGGTACCGGCAAGAAGATGGAGGGCAGGCTGCTTCTGTAACTGAGGCAGAGCTCCAACTTACGCTGTAATGATTTTCTCGCGGGGTTCTGGTGGCAGGCCCACTGTAAGTTGCTTGTGGTGCGACAGAAGGTCTGTGCATGCCTATCACAATGGGACAAAAAGCAAGAGACCTTTCTCTGAGTCACGTGGAAGTGATACAGCTTTTAATTCCCGAAAATTAAGCACTTCTTTAGCAATATATAAGTGCATTTCTATTAACTACCAGACACGCAGATCCAGCAGAATGCTGTTAACTAGTTGCCAAAGATCCCCTGAGCTTAACAGGGCTATGAGAGTCTGTCCAGGCTGAAAGCCTGCTTCTCCCCTCAGTGAAATCAGCAGCATAATGATTAGGGATTCCAGTGGGGCTGGCAGATCAATAAAGAACTTTATCCTTTATCATAAGATAAACGTTTGTTCTTTATGTAAGACAACAAACACTTTTAATCATTGTAAAACTTGGCAGTATTAGCTTAAAAAATGTCCTGCATACTAATGTATCTCTTAAAAGAACCTAACACCAAACATACTGCATCACATTCCTGAATTAGGCACCTTGATACATTCTGAAATAGTGCTTCCCCCAGTACCACAGTGTTTACTTTTTTATATCAACCTCCTTTAAAAGTGGGTGTTCTGTTTTAGCATCCTGAATCAAAGACCTCGCAGAGCAATTTCCTCTGATTTTGAAGAGTCTATCTTCCCTCCCTTGATGTAGAACAAACCAGATCATCTCTGCTCTCTTCCTCCCCAATTCTTTGTCAGTATCTTCTCAATTTAACACAAAGGGCTTTCTGTGAGCATGTCTGTACCGCTTGTCCATGATTATCTTGAGGACGGAAAGGCTTATGTGCTTAATGAAGTACTATGCAGGTTGATTATCACAAACTGCTCCCTGCAGATATGACTGTCACTAAAATAGGGCATCCTAGGTGTGACAGTCAAAGCTTTGAAAATGGCCACGAATTAGAGAAAGAGCTCTTCAGAAATACGCAGGGATAAGAAGGAAATTAAACAAATACTTTAAAGTACTTGAGAGGAAACATTTTTGTAATGTTCAAAATCAAATCATAGAATCACAGAATCATTTAGGTTGGAAAAGATGTTTAAGATCATCGAGTCCAACCATCAACCATGCCCACAAAACCATGTCATGAAGTGCCCTGTCTACATGCTTTTTGAATACCTAAATATTTTTGAATACCCCTAGATCTATACCCTTACAGGGGATATTTCTTGTTACCAGGGGGATGGAAATTGGCAGAACATGTTTTTGCATCATCGCTAGCACCCTGACATACTGGTGCTCCAAAAGTGTTCATGCTATCACAACAGCAATAGACAATTACCAATGACTACTACAGCTATCAAAGCACATAATTAAGCTTCTCCAACTAACAGAGATGAAATGAAGCCTTCACATTTATAGTGTGACATTCTCAGTCCATGCCAACATTAGCACAGTTCGCAGTACAGACGAAAGGTAAATATATCATAATAAGATTTTACATCAGAAAAGCAACCAATGTTTACTGACAAATGCTCCACTATGGATGTTGTGTAATAAGACCAGAAGAAGGGCAAGCACAAGCCCCACCAGCAAAGTGGTAGTTTTATCTCAGTTTCCAGACAGGCAACTGAACTAGCACTATTTGTATTTCATACCTCAGCCAGGACTTCCACTCTCTTTTTGAGCATGCCGGAAATATAACGGATTAAGCCCCATTCTTGATTGAGCCCTGCCTTTCTGTAGAGCTCGTTGAGTAGGCAGTGAACAGTGACGCCGTACTGTCCATCCAGCTCTGTGTCCCAGTCAGCGCCTCTGCCAGAAAAGTCACAGAAGGTAACTGTCATCAGATAAAATGCTACACTGCTTAACCTTACCACACAACAAGCAGCCCGATTCTGATCGCATTGCTCATTTTGGTGACAGTATTAAGTAGTACATGGGACATGTGGGCCTTCACCAGGGATCGGTTATACATGGACAAAACCCTCTTGATACCAGGAACTTTCATACCAAGTTAAGCACTCACTTAGTCATGAGCCTGTGACTTCAAAGCAACCACCCAAAGGATTTCCCACCAGACTTTAAATTGAGCATGCATGCAGTCTGCTGGAGGAACGCTCCATGTGGTGCTTTTTCAGAGCAGAATTCAGCAATGTCTTCAGTACTGCTGAAGACTGCACCCATTTTTCAAATGCCTCAGAGAACTCGTAAGTCTTTTTGCCCTGCCTCTTTCTTAGCTATTAACTAAGCTTCCACGCTGCTTATGCCATTACTGAAAAATCAAAGGAGATTTCTGTTCCTCTCCTGGTTTTGAAATTCACTGCATTAGGGCTTCTCTTTGATAATGTTTTAAAGCATCACAGAATGACTTTTCAACTCCTGCTGGAGGGACAGAGTCCACCAGAAATCCACCTGCCTGCCCAACAGACTCCCATGGTGGAACAAGCCCAGAACACGAAATGAAGGGGGTTATATGTAGTTAAACAACAAAATGGTATTTTTCCAGAATTTCCTTTGCTCTAAGAGAGGCTGCTAAACATTTTGCTTGGGAAATCAAGATCAAAGAAGAGGTCCTCACAGGAGGAAGACTGAAATAAACAAAAATACAATCTTTGTAAGCAGTAAGGAAGACCATCTCTGATTAACACGTTTGTACCCAAAGCTAGCTTCCTGACAGGTTCCAGCAGTATTCTCCTGCACAGGAAAAAAAGCCCAATAAATGCACTGCAAAAGATGATTCCATTGGTTGTATTTGCATTTGTTCCCATGAAACCTACTTAAATAGCAGCTGTTTAACCCCAGCAGCTGAGGTTAGACTGTTTCCAAGAATGTTTTGAAGAACACCAAGTTTTAGCTAGTGGTGCACTTGAACATGCACAGGGATTAGAGGAAAAATAGCGCCTACTCATTAAAATTGCATTTTGCTTTTAGTTAGAAAATGAAAAGATGAAGTTTCCCTCCACTTTCCTTCTTGTATATAAAAATCACACCAAATCTTTGCGAACTATTAAGTGCCACAGAGATAGCAAGGTGTGTTCTCATTCATGGAAAGGATTTGTGCGTTTCACTTGTGAGTCTTGGAGCCTCTATGTAACTGTGTGCAAATCAACTCTGGAATTTGCACAAAGATATTTTTGTACAAGAATAATCAGATAGTTGTGACCAAAGTTAAAAGATGCTGAAGTTTATACTCAGACAACTCACTTTAGTATATGCAAGATATATAAGATATCTGCTTGATCATGTAGCGTTGGACATTCCTTCAGCTGCTCAACAAGCTTCCTGCAATCCAAATCACCATGAGCATCTTTAGGTAAGTGCAAAACGTTTTCACGGTCCTGATAACAAAGATGGATGAAAAATCAAAGAAACGGTCTTGAAAAGTAGCAGATCAAATTCAAACTGTAACTTCCCATTAAACAATACAACAAACTGGCAACATAATTCTGCACCTGAAATACAGACACATTACATAGTTCTTGCCAGACTACTGCAAACATGAAAAGGCGACTAATCCCAGGAAACAACACACCCAGAATGGAACTTTGTCTCTAGTTTTGGTTCAATCAACAAGGAAAGCCAATTTTTGGACAAAACAAATATTTTGTCAAAGAAGGAAACCAAATTATTTGCATGCTTTTCCCATCATTTGCTGTTACTTGTAAAGAGAAAAGCAGAAGGGTACTCCTTTTTTATTTGAAATAATTCAGAGCTTTCTGAGTTCCATCTCCAACCTGTATGTGTGTGGTGCTTTATGAATGCAGATGTTGCCATCATAAATTTTCCAAGCTTATGAAACTAACATGTTAACTAATCGACGATGCAATCCTGTGGTGAGTTCTTGGATGAAGAGAAGTTTTGCTTAATAAGCTATTCAGCAATTTATACAGTCCTAAAATACCATTTCCACAAACAGAGCCTGTAGAGCAGAATCCTTCAGGAGGCTGGATACAACCTCCTGCAACCACTCTCAGCTGTTGGTCACACATACTAAGACAAAACAAGTGCCCAGCACGAGCCCATCTTCATGCCTTGTAGTGGGATCTGGCTGGTGCCTTAAGGACACCGGTCCTTTCACACTCTCCCCTCCTGCCCCGACATTACTATAAGCAGCATTTCTGGGAGACCATCTCTAAAGGCCGTGAACATCCTGTCCTTCCCTTTGTGTGTTCAGTTAGAACTAAAGATGATGACTTAACTTTTGGCCTTTAAAAATAAGAACCTATTACATTATTTTCTGTTTGCACATACAATTAAAAACTTTCCACTTCATAATGTTTATTAATTATAATGTTTAACCAAAAAACCTTCACCTAGCCAAAAAATAAATTCCAAACCAAGTGAGAGCTATCTGGTGCCTTGGGCAGAATGGCTTGTCTGTGAAGGAAAATGAGAACTAGCATAGGGTTTGGCTGGAAAACACAGGAAAGGCCACAGTATTGCATCCTAAAAACACAAACAGCATAAAAATTCCCACATCTTACCTTTGTCTCAAAGAAATGGGGATTATCAACAAGATTCAAAGACTTCCGGTGCGTGTTCAGAACTTTAGTGGGAAGAGACATAGACACAGCTGGAAAGCAAAGCCACCCGAAAAAAGAAAAAAAAAGTCATTTCAGTAACGTGAAAATCAAAATTACCTATATGGATCAACTGTACTAGGTAAAACCAACAGAAATACCTCACAGGGGCAAAATACAGAGGCAACGCTTCTGAGATGCTGTGTGTAGAACTCAGAGACAAGCTCACATTCTGAACCTTATCTCCTTGCAGGCTTGCTCCAACAGCTTCCGAGATCAGCGTGTCAAAGGCTCAGGTGCTACACGCCCAGCTGATACCTCTTATGACAGCCCATGCCTCAGAAATCCTACAGTCCAGTGACCTGGCTCTGCTAAGTGTTTTAAACGTTTTAACTGGAAGTATGTGAAGAAAATGGTCTAACTGGTAAGATATCATAATTAAAATGATAATGGTAAATGCCGGCTAATGGTCCGTTAACTTCATGTGTTGAATTCAATAGAGGATCAGATGATGTGGCATATGAAAGATGGGAGAAAAGACTAACAAAAAAGCTTAAGTTATTCATTTACACTGAAGTTAAGGGAAGCCTTCCCTTAACCAGGGCACTGAATACTACACACCTACATATAAAACAACGCATATGTTGGAATCTACTTACAAATTCAGTCAAAGCATTATTTTGGTGTAAATCCTCCAGTCTATGAGAAATGTAGCATAATTAGGAATACTGTCCTCCCCCTCTACTCCATTTGTTCTTACAAATTTAGAAAGTACATGCGCATACTTATGTTTTTCCGGCATTGAAACATTTCATTCCATGACAATTTTATTAAAATAAGAAATATTTTGTACAAAGACAAAAAATGAATACACTGACTCAGGTTCTAAACTTCTACCCGACTGAGAAGCTGTAGCAGCTTCCATAACATTAATTTTGATTAAATGTTAAATTTCATAACAGGTTATTTATGTATACACCAAGACATGTGATACTGTGGGAACACGAGAATAACAGCTTCAGAGTCATTCTTATTTCTTGATAACTACAACATACTTGTGCCACTAGTTCTTTTTAAATGGCAAAATTTTGAAATACCTGAACTTACCCCTTGTAGCACCAAAACCAGGTTTTCTATTATTATCACTAAATAAGTAATAGGGAGAAATACCTGGAACCTCCAAGCCCTTTGTCTTGGCCATTATTGACAGTATCTCTTTTGTGGAATGGTTTGCACTGAATACAGGTGGTTGATTCGCAGTCTTTGAAGTTGGAGGCAGGTATGACTTCAGTGCTGTACTCTGCAGGACATCATTTATATACTGATCCAGCTCATCCTGGCTTTCTAGTGTGATATACATAAAAGAAAAAGTTTATTAAAGATAAAAGCATAATTTATCAGTGCTTTCTTCTTCAAACATACCACTCTATTCTTGCTTATATAGAAGGGCACACAAAAATGGAAGACTATCGTAAGCAAGAGATTTTTAAGCTGAACGAATTGGAAGGAAAAAAAAATTAATCCGTTTTTGACACTTGAAAACAGTTACATGAAGAAGTTGTTCTTCCCTTTGAAAGGAAGCAAAAGGGTTTTTACCTTGCTGGTAGTCCACAGATCGTGGTTGGACTCAATGATCTTAAAGGTCTTTTCCAAACTAAATGATTCTATCAGCTCTTCCACACAAGCTCTTGTCTATGACTCGTCAGAGACTCTTCCTCCCTCCAGCCTCTTCCACACACACACACTCATCTGCTGAATCTTCAGACTCAGCTTTACTGCAGCACTTACTGGTCAATGCCATACTACGAACACAGAAATAACACGCACAAATTCCCTCTCCAAATTAGATCATGCAGGTCCTGTCCTCAAACCGATGCATGAGAAACCTGAATGACTGTCAACTGTGCACAAAATAGACTCTGCATTGTAGGTAAACTGAGCCTCTGCCGATAGAACTTGACAGAAAAAAATTGAAGTGTGAAAAAACACTACCGCTTTCACGGAAGTCTGCTGGATAGCCTCCATATTCACTGTCAGGACTATTACGGCCTTCATTAGGGTCATCAAATAGTTTTACATCACAGTCTGGATCCAGGAAGCTCAGATACGTATGAAAAGAGGTGGTAAGAAATTCTGATAGCTTGCCTATCTTCACCCTGCAAACAGGAACGTGTGCCAAACAGCGTTGACATTCATCATTTTGATACTGATTAATGCTCACTAAGCTTTCAACAACTCCTCCCAAATTTACGAGACCTACTGTTAAATCTACCTTTGGTAACTACAAACCAGCAGATACTGATACTGGGAAAAACAAACGTAAAACAATAGTTGCAGATCCAGCTGGGTACTTACTGCTCTAGCTACTAATTCAACTTAACTGTGTTATGGTAACACCTACAGGCCTAACTCAAAGCCTAATTACGCAGGGCACTGTATGTTTATACAAAGAGAGACACTGAACAAAGACCTAAACTCCAAGGATAATGCATGAGAAACCAGGGCTGAGAAGTTCCCATGAACAGCAGTACCTTTTCACAGAACTGCAGTGCTGCTAAAAACCAGCACTCTGGTTTTGGCTGGAATACAGTTAATTTTCATCCTAGTAGCTGGCATAGTGTTGTGCTTTGGATTTAAGATGAGAAGAAT
>VYZV01019542.1:19969-37705 GCA_013401275.1 Pandion haliaetus
GGTGAGCAATTGCATTGTGCATCACTTGTTTTGTATTTTCTATTATTCCTCTCCCTTCCTTTTCTGTTCTATTAAACTGTCTTTATCTCAACCCATGAGTTTTACTTTCCACCCCCACCCCGATTCTCTCCTCCATCCCACTGGGGGTGGGGGGGGCAGTGAGTGAGCGGCTGCCTGGTGCTTAGTTGCTGGCTGGGGTTGAACCAGGACAGTCCTTTTTTGGCACCCAACATGGGGCGTGAAGGGTTCAAGATAATGACACATCTGACCAGAGCATGTTAAAACAAATTTGTTAAAAACATTCATTATATTAGTTTAATAGTCACTGCTCACAATGTTGATTTATTGGCTCTCAAGAGTTTTTGCACTCGTTCTTAAGAGTTGTGTTATGTATGACCTCACTTGCTGAACATAGTCCCTGCGCTGCTGCTTATCATCCATGGGAGGTGGATTAAGGTTTTTGCTTTGAGGTACTATGTAACACTGGCTTACGGTATGATCAAATTATCGGACATGGGACTAATCCAGTATCTGTATTCAGCATTGCTGTCATCTCCGTAGTTCAGGAGCCATCTCTCGGAAACTATTAATAATTACACTCTTTATTTTTTCTCCTTGGAGAGCCAATCTATGGGGAAGACGCCTTCCTTCCCCTTCCCCTTCTCCTCTAGGCTAGTTACAACAGCTCTCGAGAATTTTGAATATCTTGGGGATGTTGAAACCAGCATGGTCCTATGGCTAAGAACCAGCATGTTCCTCAACGTGGTTCAGGTCTTGTTTAGGGTTAAACAACTATGTAAGAGTACTGCCCAGAGATCTGCCCCAAGGCTGGAGAGGTATGAGCGGCAGGGTGCATGGGATAGCATGGGCAAATGCCTAGGATGGTGGGCACCTCCACTGTTTTGGAACTTCACCCTTGTTCAAGTGCAGAATCCTGAAAAACTAATAGAACGTTTGCAAAAAGTATGCTGTCACCCTGGCAATTCCAGGGAGAAACAAATCACTGCCATGTGCTGGGGCTTGGCCTATGCCTATCGAGCCCTGTTCAGCACTACTGAGTCCCCTCAAGGGGAAGAGAAGGTCTCTGATCTGACAACAAAATGACAGGCACTGCTACTCCAACCCCTGCAACAGGCACTGCAGCTGAACCAGAGAATCAGCCTGTTCTGGTATCAGTCACAAGGACTGTCGTGGTTTAGCCCCAGCTGGCAGCTAAGCACCACACAGCTGCTGGCTCACTTCCCCCACCACCCAGTGGGATGGGGGAGAGAATTGAGAGAGGGGAAAAAANTGAGCAGCGATCCCCCCCCAGGCCAACTCCCCCCAGTTTCTATACTGGGCATGATGCCACAAGGTCTGGAATACCCCGTTGGCCAGTTTGGGTCAGCTGTCCTGGCTGTGCGCACTCCCAGCCTCCGCTGGCAGGGCGGTATGAGAAGCTGAGAAGTCCTTGACTTAGTGTAACAACACTGCTTAGCAACAACTGAAAACATCAGTGTGTTATCAACATTCTTCTCATACTAAATCCAAAACACAGCACTACAACAGCTACTAGGACGAAAATTAACTTTATTCCAGCTGAAACCAGGACAAACAGAAGGTACATCTGATTGTCAGAGGAAGGTACTGATGGAGGGTAGGCAAGCAGAAAGGGAGGTACTGCAGCATCATATTAAATTGCTTTTATATGTAGATAAATGGAACACATAAGCTTAAGCACTACATGTAATTCATGTTTAAAACATGTCCAATAACTGTGAAAGATTAATTACTTCTTAAAAACAGAAGCCCAGTCAAGACCAAGCTTTTGTATTTCCAAAGGTCTGACATTTGTTTTTCCTTATCCATTAATGGCAGTCAGAGATGGCACACCTCTTGGGAGACAGATCTTTCACACTGCATCTGAGGTCCAGCTACTATCTGATTGTCACATAATAAAACTGAAACTTCTCTCTCTGCAGAGTTCCAGTACAAGATCTGGGCACTATCACAAGTTCAAAACTGAGGCTTGTACAGGTTTTAATTAAAAAATCATGGAGAGACCCATTTGAGGGTTCTGACATTACCTTGCACCTCCAAAATAACCATCCTCTAATTTTCTTATGGTGGCAAGAACCGCTGGGTGTATGTCAGTACCTTCATCAACTAAAAAAGAATAACGGAAGAGTTGAGGCTTACCAACACATTCTTAAACTATCATGTCTAAATAAACTGTATCACTGGGTATTCTCTACAAAGTAAATCAGACAAATCTAAAACAGAACCCACAACTGCTATCAATATTAGCTTATCCAAAAAACCCCAAACAAACAAGCAAACAAACACCAACCCACTCAAGACAAGTTTCAAAGGGACTTCTATAAAATTTCTTTCAACAAAAATAGTATGGAGACGATGGGGAGATGCAAGAATATAAAGGGGGAGTAAACCCAAAATGAAGTATTACCATGTCATCTAAATTCAGCATATACTTGAGAAAGTTAAACTGTACTTTTGATGTTAAAACTCAGATGTTGAAAGTCATGCCACCTGACTCCTCTCAAACCAACTTCCATCCTACTCCTCTGCAGTAATCCTCTCCCCTTGAAACAGAGAAAATTAAGTTTACCAAGCATTGTGTGGGTGATGGGAAATGTCAGAGTTGGTCTCCCTGTCATCCTCCAACAAGAAGTGAGGTAAGCCAGCTCTGTCTTGAGCATCTCCACAATCATCTGATTGTCTAGAGCCAGATAGAAGTGATGCTGGTCAGTAAACTAGAGAACAGAGAAATATGGCGTATGAGTAGCTGCTGGTGCTCTCCTTACTTTTTCCTATTTCCTCCCTTAAATCATTCACCAAAGCCATATGAGCTATTCTTGACCACAAAATAAACTGCATGAATTAACCTAATAAGGCCTGCGACTGTGAAAAAGAAACCCATGCTTGTGCAGAGTCCATTTTCTTACACTTGTAGGCTGACCATGAAAGTAGTAAGCCATACAAATGAAAAGCAGACAATCACACCCATGAAGTAGAATCTTCCCAATGATGAATTACAGTAATCTATGATCTGGGAGATGGAAGCACTCCAGATGTGGAAGAAAAAACTAACAATAGCCACAAAAACAATGAACAGGCTTAAGTGCACACGCTGGGGACTGGGAACTAGTAACTGTATGTCTCTTGGGAGCAATCTGAAAGTCAAGCAGAATACAGAAAAGCTGGCAGTTACTGTGGAAAAAAGGTACATGAAATGTACAATTGTAAAATGTGCTGTTCCCGCTACAGAGGAAAGCCAAGAACCACAGTAAGAGACTATTATGGCTGCTTCAGGAGCCAGAAACCAAAAAAGCTGGACAAACAATGGAAAGTACATCAAAGCAGCCACAACAGAAGTTAAGGAAGCACATAAGCCTTGGGGAGGGGTGGAAAAAGGAGGCTGGGATGTAGAATAAACATCAATTAGGAAGACACACAGTGGTCAAGGAGAAAACATCCTGTAAACGCATCAGAAGTAATAGGGAGACACAGAAATGGTAGGTCTGCTAATAAAGAAAGAAAGGAGGTAGGAAGAGAGGATACAGACAAGCTGAAGCATTCTATGCTGTTTTTACTGACAGAAGAAAAGTAGCAAATTATGACCTGTAATAAAAAGCGATACAAGTCCAGCCTCAGTATGGGAAGAAAAGGTTAAAGAGCACATAAATTCAAGCTAGCAAAGTCCAGAGAAATTACTTCACAGAACTTAAGGAACTATCCAAAACAATCCCTGAGCCACTTGCAATTAGTTTTGATAATTCAGGAAGAAGTAGTACCAGAAATCCAGAGAGAAGCAAACACACTGCCTGTCTTTAAAAAGGAAGAGCCAGGATCACATAGACCAGTCAAGCCAATTTTAGTGCCTGAAAGCACAGGAAAATAAAGCCAATTTGAGACTGCCACGATAATTACAAAATGATAAAGCAAGATGGCTGAACAGTCATATGAAAAACCAATCTCAGCAAACAAGTCCAGTTTCCTTCTTTGGGGGCAACCAGATGGTAGGTACAAGAAAGTAGCTGACATCTCTCAACTTTTGCAGATTTCCACACTAGTGAGCTGAAGAAAACACATCTGAGGAGGCAGAGCTGCTTGAAAAATTGTTCTCAAAAGGTAGTTACTAACCCCTTTTTTCAGAATGAGAGGGTATCTAAAAGGGGTCAGCCTTTGCCCCACACCTCATCAATGTTTTCATTAGAGAATAGGATGAAATACAAATGACAAAACCACAAAAATTTGTGGACATTAGTCAAAATCAACACAGATGATTTAACAGCTAATGTTAGGAGGGTGAAATTAAACATCAGTTCCACCCCCCTCAAAAAAAGTCAGGGGGAAATGTCTGGCTACAAAGTACAACAGAGAATGTTATGGAGGTTTTAGTCAAACACGGATAAGCAGGAACTGCCAGTGTGTTGGTAATGCAAAGAGTAATGCCATTTTGGTACATATTAATAAATACTTGATACATGGCAAGTTTTCAGCTGGTTATTGGGTCCTACTTATATAGTAAGATGTGGACAAAGATGTTTTGAAAAAAAAAACATGACTAAGGAATTTATGCCCAGTTTGCAAAGTCAAAATTGGTGTGGGGGAACAACACAACAAATCATCTGTTATAAAGCTGCTTGAGATCAACTGACATGGGGAAGAATGGGAAGGGATCCACATTTTTTGCAGAGTATCTCATAGTGTTTGGATATTATGAAGCACTACAGAAGCCACCCATGGAGTCCACTGAATGTCTTCCAATGGAATTTAAAGACTACATTACTTAAACATCTATTTAGGAGGTTGTGAGCATTTTTTATCCTGCTTCAGTTGCACATGTTTAGAGTAGGTGACCCCTTGGCCTTCTACTACCAACTGCTAGAATAAGTCTACAGGAATAAGTGAGTCATATTTCATTAAATGTATAAATAAGAGCTATTAATTCTGGGAGGATCCAAACTTCCAGCTACATTGAAAAAGGCACTAAACAGAACTAAAGACAGAACATCCCTTTCTCAGCACTATTAACCCTTTCAACAAGATAATGAAAAGATTACATCTCAATTGCTTAGGGCTTACAGTACTTGGCTTGCTTAGGTGAAATTAGATTTTCGATCAAAGCAATCAGTAGAAAGATACATTAAGTGACCTATTTCTGGAGAAACTATTTCATCAGCTAGAATGTTGGTTTGGGCAGAGATCAGTAACAACTTTGTACTACTGATTTGCTGTGTTCTCCTAAGCCAGAAGCCAAAGGCAGCAGACTCTGTATGACAGGAGAGAGATTTATCAGCACTCCCACCATGCTGATCATGCAACGCTCTCAAAAACCCCACAAAGCAAACCACATCTGCTTTATCAGCCCTGCTCTACCAAAAGTAGAGTGAGGGCACGTTAAGGCAAAGTGCTTCACTAATGATTAGCCATTAAGTAAGCAGTGATTTCCCTGCCAGCGTTACATGCTCACCTGAGGGGTAAAAGCAAATATTTGATTTCTTATCACGTACAGCTTGGACGTGCCCAACACTCCAATATGTCGGTGTGGCCGTCCACTTAATTTCATGTTCTTGTTCCGGCCTGTATAGAAAAGAGAAGGAAAAAAAAGTCTCACCTAACATCTCCTGTGTGATTTTCCACAACAATCATTTTAGACAGAGAGATCTACTTCACTGGTATCAGCAAGGCAGAAGATGGATGACAAGAGTGAGATGCTACAGATTAGTCCATTTTGTAGCAACCAGTTCTTCAAAGGCCTGATTAAAAATAAAAATTTTGGCTTCACTGACCGTGGGATTGGGTCTTTTAATTATAACCATTGCTCAACACCTAAAGCTTCCCCACTAAGAAGGACAGGGGGTATGCCCTTTCAAAAACAAGGCCATCAACATGAAACAGAAAACTGCAGTGCTCTCACTGTAGAATCGTAAAAATTCTTTAGAAGGCTAAATCCAAATACAAAGTACATCCAAATTCAAAGACAGATTTTCATTCTTTCACCAGGCTAATGAGCTCCACTTTTCTCAGTAGAGCTTATTAGCAGGTGATCTGCACTGCACCCTCTGTTCCAGCAGCCAGGAGCTGACTTGAATCTGTCTGACAAGGAATATGAGCCAAAAAACCATGTGCTGAAAAAATACCACTGTGAACATTCCCAAAGAAGTCAACTGTTAAAAACAATACACCAATGTGTCAAATCATCCTACTCAGCCCCCCACTAGTGAGAGAAAGCTATTATGAATTATTATGAAATAAATGTAAGCTTCAGCAAAGCCCTCCAAATGTTTCATTCGTTAAAAAGTTCTTTGTGGTAAAGAGACAGATTCTTTCCCAAAAGCAGCACATGCAGTTTCCCTTCTCCATATACAGGGCACACATTCTCAGACTTATTTGAAGGCCCCATTACTTTGGATGCTTCAAAAAAAAGTCAGCAAAAAAAAGGGAAATCTTGGTGGATTCTAGCAAGAAAGAGCAGGACTGACAGGAGATGGGTCGGTTTAGTTAGGTTTCTGTGCAGCCCCTTTTCGTAGGAAGCAGGGAGCAACGAGTGGGGAGGATCTCTGTACACAGAGGTGAGGCAGCCAGACTTAAGGGCTCCTGATTTGGAGCAGAAAACTTCCCAGGCTGTCTGCTGGTAGAAAGGCAACCACACTGCTGAGTTTCCAGTCTTAAACCAGAAGTACTCTGACTTCTGAAAGGCAAAACATTTGATTTTTTCCTGTGTTTTTCCAGGCATTTTTTTTAAAGCCAGTTTCTCTGTGCAAGATGTTCCTGCAGGACAAAAAATGAGTCAGTTCTTGCCTAACTCCAAGGGCACAGGGAAACTTGTACTTAGGCCACCTTTTCTAATGGGACAATTTCCCCCCCCACCCATTGGAGTCCCTTATTTAAGACAGAAGTTCTAATTTTGTTAAGCTTCTTTGCACAAATGCGTTTTTTTAACTCAAAGAAATTGATTTAAATAAAAGAAATTAAATCAAAGAAATTGAGACTGTGTGAAGCAAGAAAAACAAAACCCAAAACACCACCCTTAAAAAATACCTTGCACAGCAGTAGAGAGAGGCTTCCATGTTCAAATACCTACCCAGCATGGTGTAGAGGTTACTCAGGATGCGAGCTGGCTGCACTCTGAGCGGATGGATATCGGCGATGCTCTGAACATTGATTCCATGTTCTTGCAAGAGATTCTTAATTTGATTAGATTCTGCCAAAACAGTTACTGCATAATGGAAAACAAAAACACTAGTAAGAAGCAATGTTCTACTCTTTTTAAGTGACTGTCTCTACTGTCACCTCTCAACTAATGCATTTAGTTGACTAAAAAGGCACAAAGGCCTCACGTCTTTCTCAATTTATGAGCCCGTGAGATCAAAAGGTATTGCAAGAGGGCGTCAAACAGATTTTGGCACTCTGCTTCTTAATATGTCTTGCCATTCTTGTCCACTTTGAACCACAGGGTAATTCAAGTGGGAAGGGTCCTCACGAGGTCTCTACTCCAACCTCCTGCTCAAAGCAGGGTCAGCTCTGAGGTTACACCAGGTTCTCTGGGGCTTTATCAGTGTCTTCTGATTTCTTTCAGCACCACTAGTTTGAATCATGCAGTCTCTTTTAGCAGATAGGGCTTTCCCCCATCAAACGAGGGGAAACACGGCTTGAAAAAATCTTTGACCACCACACCCAAGTCAATGGGGAACAGGTGCTGTTACTTGTATAGCAATAAATGTTACCGAGGCCATAAAATGGCAGAGGTAGGAAAAAAAAAAAAAAAAAAAAAAAAAGTCCCAAACTCAGAGGAATTTACAATCCAGGCCCTAATCCCACCTCTTGTCCTGACTGAGGTTTTGCCCACATTAGGTGGCTTACTGGTTTGGGACTAATAATTCAGTATTCTTCTTTGCATTATAAATACTTGTCAAAGAATGCTAAAAATAAGCAAGCATTTCTACTTCTACTAGAAATTAAGCACTTCAGAATAACAAAATGCCACCCCCATGAGACACCAACAGCAGCTAAACAAGCACCTGCACAGGTCACAGTATCATTGACAAAGGCCACTCCTGATAAATAAGCTGGTTGCTTTTCCAGAGGGGTACAGGTCCTTGAAAAGCCTTTAAGCCCTTATCAGCTGGTGTCTGCCCTCTACTTAATTTTCTGGTTTTGGCTGTTCCCACACCAACTAAAGAAGCCACTCCCTGCAGCACCCAAAAGATAGCCCTTAAGTCTGGCTGCCTCACCTCTGTGTACAGAGATCCTCCCCACTCGTTGCTCCCTGCTTCCTACGAAAAGGGGCTGCACAGAAACCTAACTAAACCGACCCATCTCCTGTCAGTCCTGCTCTTTCTTGCTAGAATCCACCAAGATTTCCCTTTTCACTACAAGATTAAGTTTGCAACTGTCCAGTCCCTGACAGGTCTTAAAATTTTAACAAATCCTGTTTAAAAAAAGTTTGTTAAACCTGACCTTCCCTCCTGGAAAAAGGCAGCTAGGCAAACAACCCCTTTCTCCTTCTCACAGTATCATCAAAGCACCTATGTCCCATGCAAAAATCTGCATTAGTTTTCAACATGTCTTCCTTCTCTCCTGTACATAGGGACTTTGCCGTCACATAATCCAATTCACCCGGAATGATCCAAAAACTCCCTCACCTTGTACCACAACATCAGGTTTAAAGCCAGTGGAAAATCTCCTGTTTAAGGGATCAATTTCACCTGCAGCAAGAAATCCCTAGAATAAACGCAAAAGACAGGAAAAGAAAGGAAGTAAACAAAAATTAAGTAAAAGGCTTCTGATGACTTCTAGAAGAAACCTTAACCCATGTTCATATTTTATCAGGACAGCAGGACTCAAAGTGTGGTTTATTTACCCCGTCCATTAAGTAGTACCTTCAATTAAAAAAATGGCTGCAATATTTTTCAGAATAACAGGAAAATGGTTATGACTGACACAGTCTTCATGTTCAGATTTCCTATTTTAGAGTTGCAGCAACTGACACAATTTCCCCAGGCCCCTGATTTTTTTTTTTTTTTTGTAGCTCCACAGAGATATTCAGTGGTTCCTTTAACAAGTCCATGGCTAATACAGGACAACTCTGTAGGCATCATACGCCACAGATTAAGGCGTAGCCTAGTGGAGCTGAAACAGTGCAAAATCCTAGCTCTGGGACAGCCAAGTCAACCTGGGCATATTCCTCTAGCCTAACAATATATCCAGTCCATCTGACAACTTAGCTTGATTAGAAACAGACAATTGCGTATCTATGTACAAAAAAACCCCAAACCACTCCTGAAGGCTCAAGGTCACCCCTCCATGGTTCATGTACATGTTTATACTGGAAAACACATTGTCCCCTGCCTGTCAACCAAATTGTGCTTAAAGGCCAAGCCATCTCAAAACAAAAATGAAATATAAGCTCACCTATTATACAAGAAACAATTACCTCTGCTAATAGGCAGCTAAGGACATACAATGACTGGCCCCAAAGATGAGGCAACTTTCCCACTGGGACACGATCGACTGAGTGAGGATTTTCGTACTCCTCATCGACCTGAAAACAAACGCATAAGCAAGAAAAATTACCCTAAAGCTGCGGAGAACAATCAATAACATGGAAGTATTTGAAAAAAATACAGTCATCTACCCTTCCTAACCTGCCGTTATTACTGACATCGAGATCTCCTGGGTTTACTTTTAAGGCTGCACATTTTCTGGGACAAGAACTATGCTTCCTTTTTGTACACTGACCCACCCTTTGAAGCTGGAGGTTGAATGGGGATTCTGCATGCAATTACAGCTTTGGTGTTAGCACTTCCACTTTCTTCTCACCACGACTTTGCTGCTTTCCCTCCGGGCAGCTTGTAGGTAATTGCGTGTCTGCTTTCCAACCCCTTGCAAGATGACACTTGAACTTCACTGATGTCTACCTAGTTTCCTGAAGTAAAGGCGCTTTCTAAAAACGAAGGCTATTCCACCTTTCCTGTGTCAGCAAGAATGGTCAATGGAAAAAGTAAGAGCAGACTCTTACTAGTTTAGAAAAACTGCCTTGGGTTTGCAGTATACGGATCTATTGAGGGCAGAGGAAAAACCCTCCTAGATAACATCTTTACCATAGCCATTTTAAAATTTATAAATTATGGGGAAAATCTATCCTGTTTATTTGGCATGTTCATCAGATCACCATCATCATACCAAAATTCACAAGAAGGCTCTGAACTCTTACACGCTTACTCTCACTAGGAAGGCAATTCAGAACTTCCACGTCAGACCTGTGAGCAAGACATCAGCTGTCGACGCTCCCTGCCCAAACCTGGACCAACCTAGGAGGCTCCGCACCCTTAGTGAGCGAGGGCTGAGATGTCTGGAGCAGGAGAAGTTGGCAGGGAGGGATACAAAGGCACATAGCGTGGAAGAGCACATAAGCTCATCGGCTCATCTGAATTTCTCTGTCACAACGGGAGAATCAGGTAAACAGTAACAGCAAAGATGGGGGCGAAGAAAAAACAAACGTAAACAAAAAAACCAGCTCAAACCCTAATCCATCTGAAACCTGTTTTCCTCTCTCACATACGACCTCTGGAGAAGCAGCAGCACAATCAATCAATAGGCTAGACAGGCAGGGCAGTCTATGCTTTACTTCTTCTGTGAGCTTCAGTTCCTAAGTCAGCATCAGCACTTCTTAAATATATGTCTTGCTACAAGGATTTAAAACTTTAGACCTGCTCTAATACTTCTGCAGGCACCCAGATTCCCAAGTAAAAAATGTGACCATCTGGAAGCCTAAAGTGTACAATTTCTCAGCAGGAGCTGTGAGAGGTCTCTCTAGTTTTTAGATAATGTGCAGTAGTCTTTTTTTTATTGCTGGTTTAGATATATCAGCTACAGGAAAACTAGAAAACTACAGAACCAACATTCATCTTGGTATCTATACTTTGCATACTGAAGTGGATGCTGCATTTTCACAATACCTTTTCTGGAGGGACTGCATACAGTTCAGGCATTAGCACTATTCCATTTTTCTCTCTAATAAGTATTCCTTCCAGAGCTTCTCTATACTCTTGTACCTGGAAATATTTTTAAAACACAGTGAGAATTCACATTACAGTCAGCAAAACCAAAACAGTAAAGTTAAAGTTTTAGTACTTTCCAACAATACTTTTCCAATGAAAGTTCATTAAAAAAAGGCGGGGGGGTGGGGGGGCAGGGGAAATCATGATTTGCTGATGGAAGATCAGGGTTCAAATTCTCAGAGACTGTTCCAGCATCTCAGTATTATCAGCCTCAGAAACACGAGCACACATCTTTAATCTGTAACACACTGCTGTGGTACAAAACTTCTAACATATTCCTATCAAGAAGTCACTGGAACAAATCCTACATGGAATTTGCAACAGATGACAATGCAGTGACATGGATGTCAGGACTGCCAATATCTATAAAAGCGTAAGGTGTATAAATTGTTAGCTTTCTACCATGTACATTTGTCTATGATTTTCTGAATTCTGCTTTGCAGGACTGGGAAATCAGTTTCTCTTAACTGATTTGCTTAAAAGTTTGCCCCATGGAAAACTTACAATATTTTTAAACAGTTTAAATCTATTTTAAGTTAACTGAACAGAAAATCCTCTTGTTCTTGTGTTGTTAGACAACATATTATGAACAGGAATACCAGACTGATACAAAACATAGAACACTTAATATTCTTTTTACCAGATCCCTTATTTTGTTCCATTTCTTAACTACCCCATTCCAAGTTTTTACTTACAGGGAAGCTGTTTTCAGGCACTACCAGCACCTGCCTCTGAAATCCTATTTCGGCTATCCCTTTCCGAGTACAGTGGAAGTTACACAAAGTAAGGTACCCACAGGTTCATATTATGGCACACTGGTATTTTCAGTATCCTTTCTCCACTCTTTTAGAGCCCTCAGGGTCCTTATGTTTTCCAACAATTGCTGCCATTGTAAACACTTGTTTGCAGCAGTAATTTGGGAAGACTAGACACTCACCCGAGTGTCTCAGTGACTCATTCAGCTATATTTAAACAGTGGGAATCGGGAGCAATTGCCCAGTCGGACCATGCCCTAGCACAGCTCATTTGTACACCGTAAAGGCAACCAGGTACACACCATCCCAGATAATCCAACTAAGTTCTAGATACTGCTTTGTGAAGTGGTATTTTATTGACATGACTGAAGTTTCAGTAAACTTTCTGATCTTCCCCCTCATGAAATAATGCCATTTCTCTCTCCACCAGACTATTTTTACTGCGTTCGGGGAAGTGACTTGTATTTCTAGTGTCAGTAAGTTATTTCACTTGATTTACAACATCTGGTACAGAAAGAGGGCTTTCTGATCAGAAATTCTGTTTTGTTTCTGATGACATTTTATTTATTAAGGGGTTATGTTTAGCAATCTCCTCTCCCTCTGCATACTAGGCAATTTTAAATCGCGTGAATTTTTTACTTCCTTCAAGCCACCCATCTACAGAAGTCCTGGTATGAATACATTCAGTCCCGGCTACTTGTCGCTCTTTAATTCACCAATACCCTCCAGGTACCACTATAACCTTTGGAGGGCTACAATCGATTTAGCTCCCTTGACACAGTAAAGGCATGAAGTAACTTAGGGAATTAGTGAAAATGAAATGGCTCCTTGTAATCCAACCCCAAATCTCCCTGAATGTACAAAAGGACTGAAAGTACTATGAAACTTGTTCTCAGCAGCCAAGCCACAGAGGTCGGTGGAAAACAAGCTGGTCTCATCCTGAAGTAATTGGGAAAGGGGCATCACAGTTGGTGGTACGACAGAACCAGGCAAATAAAGCCCGTTCAGCCCAGTTTCACCACACCAGCTAACAGAGCCACTCAACCTGGTAGAGAGGGCAACAAGGTCCCAGTGCGCACAACACTGCAGCCTCTACCACGTCACGAACTCCCCAGGAAGGTGAGATTGGCTGAAGACTACTCCCACCCTGCTGAGGGGGTATCCAACTGATATCCAGAATAAACATGGAGGAAAGCTACAAAATACTGCAGGTAAATGGCTTTGCATTTCCACTGAAAGTAATTTCTTCTTTCCTCACCTGAATTTTGTCCTCATTAAATACTCCATCAATTAGCAAGTATGTCCAGAATACCGGCCACTCACATTCAATATTCTCAAAGAGCTTGAGCTCAGCAGGATCATAGTGCAGCCTGCTTGGATCCTAAAAATTCAATCACACTCATTTACTCATAGTGCTAAATTAGTCACTCGTATTCCAATCATAATGGCAGCCCATTTTATTATGCAAGTGATTAAAACCAAGAAACCAATAAAACCACCAGATATAGTTCCCATGCAATCTCGTGACTTCTTTTATCGCATTCAGTCTCCAACTCATTTAATCATTCCCTAGACAAATAACCCTTCCTAGTCTCAGAATCTAGGTGTCACCCAAATAGTCTTGGCTCTGCCTCAGTTCAAGAATATTTTGGGATGCCTCAGAGACACTGATTCTGCTTAGGCACCATAAGCCTATCTAAGGGTTCATTTCTTACAGAATTATAAATTAAGTTCTGTCCTTAATAATTGGTTTTCAAACCCTTAGCTTCCTTCAGATATGTGTCACTTCTAGCGTGGATACCTGGATTACCTTCAAATCCACTAAGATGTCTTAACAGCGATACAGAACTTCACTCCTTCATGTAAACGAGACAAAAAAATGTCTATAAATAAGAGATAAAATTCTTCCTAATGCCTACTGAAAATACACATCGGAAGTACCTCTCTGGGTGTCTTGTAACCATCTCGGAGAAAGCGACAGCAGCCATAGCGGCCCTGTAAAAACAGACAAAATTATAGAAAACTTCACATACTGTTCTTCCTCACAGACTAACATCAGCATAGAAGTATGTGCTGAGTTTTAAGTGTCGCTTGGGGATTTTCCTCCCTCTCTCCCACACACAGACGAACCGAGTCTGGCAACCCTTGTTTAATCAGGATTTTTGTTTGAGAAAGGCAGGTTCTGCTTCTCTTTCCCTTTGGAAAATAAAAATAAAGGAAATCCTTACCTGCAATTTGGATATGATTTCACTCTTGGTTACGTTAACAAGGTTTAGATCCTCCACTGCAAAAGCCGGGTAAGAAATAATAGAGAGAAGGCCAGCATCTATCTCCTTTGACGTGGATGCCCTTGGCAGCATGGAGTATAGAATAGACTGAGCAAAACAGGAACAGAAGAGAGGTGTGTAAAACAATTTGCCTACTTCAAAAGACGATGACAAGTGCAAACGGAATAGACTATACTACTTGCAAACTGACAGGGAACTTGCTGCATAATTATTTTTAACTGAGTAAGAATGAGAATACTTTACACCACTCACTTTCACATAATCTACCAGAAACAGGGTGAACAGCATAGTCTGAAGCCATCCTTATTACATTAAGTTCTTGGTTCAGTTAACCAATATTTCATTTAAAAACAAAAGGGAGGGGGCGTTGGGTTTTTCCCCAGCAAAGGAAACAGAACACTAATTTTTACCTGACAATGTTCTACTTCATCAGGAAGAACATGAATCACTGATTTGTGTCCTCCATGAGCTCCAAAAAGATCTAGTTCATCTATTGCTTCCAAAGCAGCCTTCAAAAAAAACCAAACAACAACCCCAAATTATTAAATACCTTTTTAGCCAAGTATACACCCTAGCACCTGTGCTTATCCTCTGAAGGAAATGACATAAGACAGAAGTTTGCTCCACAGACATTTTTTCATCTTTAAAGGGAAGCTTGGCAATATTTTAGAAAAAGTAACTGTTTCTCTTTCTGCTAGTAGGATACAGGACTGATGTGCTGGTGACCCTTCTTACAATTTAAAGGCAATGCAAAACAATGGGGAGCTGAGCTTCCACTGAGATAATATCTAAATATTAAAGTACTTAGTAATAAATGCTTCTCCTGTCCTGCATTCCAAAATAACCCCCGTTCAGTGGCCTTTCACTCCTCCTGCCTGAAGGGCTGCTGAAAGAGGAAGGCTTGTTCGCCAAGAAGAAAGCATTACCATCTCTTTAATACTATCACTTCCCAAGGGACAGAAATGAGACGTCTGCTCTCCGCACAGCCAACCGAGGCACACCATGCTCCATGTCAGCACGTGAATCACCACATCCCGTACCTCTCGGCCATAATGCATTTGCCTAGTGAAGCCATTAGCAGCACAGCCACTGACTCCATTTGGGCACTCCTACTTTAACCTAGCAGGCTATAAAGCCCGGCTTTGCAGAAGCAGGGTGTGCAGCACTGCGCAGGGAATGTGGTGGGAAGAGAGCAAGGACTGGACACCCAGGGTCAGGCTAGCAGAGCCTTCCTCTGAAACGCACATTCACCGAGTGGCCGTAGCACTGAATGTTGCTCTGTGCCCATTTTTGTCCTGCAGGTTCATGGTCACGTCAATCTCTGACAAAGGAAGGATCGCATAGTGCGGCTTGCCTTATTCTCTCTGCAGAGAGGCAAGGGTATTTTTCTTCTTCCAAAACAAACATGGGTTTACTGGCTCTGCAGAGCCTCTCTCTAGCCGAGTGCTAGAGCAGCAGAAAGCCCCATTGAGGAATTGGTAGCCGGGACCACGGGCAGTCTTAACAGTGAACAAAAGGCACTGAGATCAACTCAAAGGCATACACCCCATGCTGTACTGCTGCCACAGGTAGCCACACAAAGCAAATGCGGGAAAGAAACGTTAAGAGGGAGAATTCCAAGAGGCAGATTAAAAAAATTAGCATCTACCTTCCCCTCTGCAGCAGGGCCTCCAGCATGCCCCCTGGTCCCCACCCCAAACAGCGCTTTTATTGAACCCAAAGCCACAGAGACGCAAAGCTGTGCAGCAAGTCCCACAGATCGTCCTGACACCAGCACACCCAGAAGTTGTGCAGAGACCACAGCAACCCACGTCAGGCTGTTCAGCGCAAAATAATTCATACTGGACAGCTAAGGAATAAGCTCCCCCATGAACGCTGCCCCATCGCTATTCGACTGAACTGTGGCCAAGACCCGCAGTTTCTCCTGCTTGCAGCCACGTGGTATCTTGGTAACTACTAAATCCTGCTGAAATGCAACTACACTTTTGACCTTAATATTTGGCTTCTGTCAGTCCCCCAGACACCATGTAAAAAGGTAGCTGTCAATTACACATTTACATTTATGGCCTTCTGAGCTTCATTGAGTATCTCTGAGACCTCGTGCTATGGGAGAACCAGAAATATCCACTTTCTTTTAAGTACATCTTTACTCATTTTTCTCTCTAAATTACTGGTGAGTAATTTCTTAGACTGATAATTCTGCTGTTTTCCAGAATTTACATCCAGAGGGACCTTGACAGGCTAGAGAGGTGGGCCTGTGCAAACCTCATGAAGTTCAACAAGGCCAAGTGCAAGGTCCTGCACATGGGTCGGAGCAATCCCAAGCACAAATACAGGCTGGGTGGAGAATGGATTGAGAGCAGCCCTGCGGAGAAGGACTTGGGGGTGTTGGTTGACGAGAAGCTCAACGTGACCCGGCAACGTGCGTTTGCAGCCCAGAAAGCCAACATATCCTGGGCTGCATCGAAAGAAGCGTGACCAGCAGGTCGAGGGAGGGGATTCTTCCCCTCTACTCCACTCTCATGAGACCCCATCTGGAGTTCTGCGTTCAGCTCTGGGGCCCCCAACATAAGAAGGACATGGACCTGCTGGAGCGAGTCCAGAGGAGGGCCGTGAAGATGATCAGAGGGCTGGAGCACCTCTCCTATGAAGACAGGCTGGGAGAGTTGGGGTAGTTCAGCCTGGAGAAGAGAAGGCTCCGGAGAGACCTTATAGCAGCCTGCCAGTACCTAAAGGGGGCTTACGAGAAAGCTGGAGAGGGACTTTTTGCAAGGGCATGTAGTGATACGACAAGGGGTAATGGCTTTAAACTGAAGGAGGGTAGATTTAGATTAGACATAGGGAAGAAATTCTTCACTGTGAGGGNCACTATGAGCGTGGTAAGGCACTGGCAGAGGTTGCCTAGAGAGGTTTTGGATGCCCCATCCCTGGCCAGGTTGGATGGGGCTCTGAGCAGCCTGGTCTAGTGGAAGGTGTCCCTGCCATGGCAGGGGGGCTGGAACTACGTGATCTTTAAGGTCCCTTCCAACCCAAACCATTCTATGATCCTATGACTTAACCTTACCATGAAAACATCACATATAATACTGGGGGCAGAGAATTAAGATAGAGGGACAGAAAACCAGAGGCCACTTATGAGACTGCTCCTCACTGAACCTATCAGATTCACACCTCAATGAATCTGGTACCCTTCTTGCGATCCTTGGAACAACTGTGCTGAAGTCCTTCAACAAGAGGCATTATCACAAGGATTTTACACTGAAAAATACTCACTCACACCCAAACAAAAATTCTTATACAATCAGTTAACTATTGCAATGGCCAAGACTATGCAAAGGAAGCCATCAGGTTTCTCAGAGCCCTTCAGTGTGACAGAACAGCCATAGAAGAGGTGTCAGGAAGACATTCTCACTTTGGCCATCCCTACGGAGCTTGCGTTCAGTTCAGGGATGCCCTGGTTTGTCTTATCACCACGTTCCCAAATTCCGTAATCCTGCAACAACATAATCAAGAAGAAATTGGCATGGTCATATATAAACCCAATGTTTTCCCCCTCATCCCACAACAAAAACAGAGCTCTGCATGAGGTTAGTTTATTTGCCTTAAAAAAAAAAAAAAAAAAAA
>VYZV01019543.1:0-11871 GCA_013401275.1 Pandion haliaetus
AACTCCTCTTGCTTATTCCCCATGCTACGTGAATTTGCATAGAGGCATGTAAGTTGAAGCTGACTTACTGGCTGAAGTGGCTGGAATTCCTTTGTGCTGTTTTTCAGGTGCTCTTCAGCTGACCAGTGATTCCTGTCCAGGCTCTGGGCATCTATTGCTGGCACTGGCATCAAACTGGTAGGAGTGGGATGGACTGAGGTTCCCCTCCCCCAGCAACTTTTTTTTAAAGCCCTCTTCACCAGCTTGGCAAGCCGATGACCGAAGATGCTCTTCCCCTTCCCTGACAGATGGACCCCATCAGCCCCCACTAGACCAGGTTTCTCAAAGCAAGTCCCATGGTCTAAGTAGCCAAACCCCTGGCTGTGGTGTCAGTCCCGTAACCATTTGTTGAATCACCAGATTCAACAGGCCCTTTCAAACCCCTTCCCTTTGACCAGAAGGATTGATGAAAAAACTACCTGCTCCAGGGTCCCTTACCACTGCTCCCAGGGCTCTGTAATCCTTCTTGATACTCCTCAGACTTCCCCCAGCTGTATTGCTGGTGCCCATGTGAAATAATAGCAGTGGATAATAGTTGGTGGACTGCACGAAGCTTGGTAGTCTCTCAGTGACATCCCTGAAACAAGGCCCTGGTATTCAGCTCACCTCTCCAGACAGTGCATCAGGTTTGTAGATGGATGCCCGCGTACATCTCAGAAGTCACCTACTACTATCACCCATTGCTGTTTCTTAGTTGTGCTGGCTGTTATACAGGGAGCAGGTCTGGCTGCCTAACTCAGCTCCAGCATCTCTCCTGATGTGATGGGTCTTTCCTCTTCAGTCTGCAGAGCAGTGAAGCAGTTCTGCAAGGGCACCTCAGGCTTTGGGGGAAGTGTCTTCCTCCTGCTGGTCCTTACTGTGGCAAGCTTCCACTCTTCTGCATTATTGGCTCCACACCCTTCCGTGTGGCCAGTGGGGGAGTTTTTGCCTGTTTGGCTGTGGGTCCACTGCAGACTGTGCTTGGAATCAGCTATCTAATCTCAGCCTCCTTGATGTTATGCAGCCTTCTCACCACCTCCTGCAGCTCAGCCACCTACTGCATGCAGGAGGTCCTCCACCTGGGCACACCACTTGCAGGTAGGTCTGCTGCCTGTCCCTGCCCCAGGAGAATGGTCTAGGCACTTCCTGCGGTCTGAGGCCTGCAGTGCAGCCCCTCCCTTCAGCAGTTCCATCTGGGTGAAGGCATTGGCCACCACTGGGGTAGATGGTGCGGACTCCCCAGCCAGAGCTGCAGCCTTTGCTCTCAGATGAGTGCCCACCAATCTGCTTGAGGATCAGGTAGGATGAGTGCCCTTGGCCCACTCAGATGGTCACAGAATGGTGCCAGGTTGCTGGGTTATGTGGACTTCAAGTGTCTCCGCTCCGTCAGTGGAATGCCTCTCCTTTGAAGAGGAACTCCATGCGAACTGCCACACCACGCCCTGTTTCCCCACTTTGGTCACTGTGCTCCTGATCACTATGCTTCCGTGGGCTGCCCTTTGTGGGAGTGAGGGGTGGCCGCTGTTACTCCTGGACATTATTGGCTGTTAATTTACACCACACTGATGTAAATGACTAGACTGTGCAGATGATCACCAAAGCAGAATTGTTGCGAAGCTTTTATAATTTTATGACTCCAATGGTCTAAACTTTAACATGCAACTCTACTCACTTCTAGATACCTTCATTTTTGGCTGATCACTTCTGCCACACTTTTGCTTTCCAAAGGGATGTTTACTGTCACATTTGGAAAACTCAGTCCATCAGACTGATTACTTAAAATCATTAATCACTTCTGAAAATGTAAACCTCTTACATCTTTCTAAATGAAGAAGTGAAAACTAGAGGAGTTACATAATTTGCTCTCAAAGTCTACCACAGAGAAATCAAACGTATGAAATTGAGATGAGAATTTAACTTTAAGCCAGAGGATTTTTATTTTTTTTCTTGAGCTTGTAACTCAGGACCATTTTCTAAAGATCATAGTTTTTTCTCATCTATTTCCCTTCAAGGGGGGCAAAAATATATGTCAGCTGAAATTGTCATTCAATATTGTAGTGGTTTCAGCTCAGTCGGTAACAAAGCACCACGAAGCCGCTCACTCACCCCCCACCCCTGCGCCTGGCCACGTTGGGATGAGGAGAAAATCCAAAGGCAGGCTCGTGGGTCGAGACAAGGACTGGGAGGGATCACTCCCCACTTATGGTCACGGGCAAAAGACAGCCTCAACTTGGGGAAGAAACAAAATCCATTTAATTTACTACAAATCAAATCAAAAACAAAACACAAGGGTATTAGGAAGGGAAACCAAACATCAGAACACCTCCCCCCCCCCCTCCCACCTTCCCGGCTCAGCTCCATTCCTGGTGCTTTCTACCTCCTCCGCCCGATGGCGCAGGGGAACAGGGGATGGGGGTTGAGTCAGCTCGCCACACGTTGTCTCTGCCGCTCCTTTCCTCAGGGGGAAGATTCCTCACTCGTCCCCTGCTCCACCGTGGGGTCCCTCCCACGGGAGACAGTCCTTCACCAACTTCTCCAACGTGGGTCCTTTCCGCGGGCTGCAGTTCCTCACAAACTTCCCTGGCGCGGGTCCTTTCCGCGGGCTTCAGTTCTTCCCGAACTTCCCTGGCGCGGGTCCTTTCCGCGGGCTGCTCTCCAGTCACACACTGCTCCAGCGCGGTTTTTACCATGGAGTTACGGCCATCTTCGGGAGCCTCCGCTCCACCGTTCACCCCCATGGGCTGCAGGGGGACAGCCTGCCTTCTCACCACGGGCTGCAGAGCCATCAGCCTCCTCAGGCGCCCCTCCTCCCCCTCCTTCTTCACTGACTCCAGTATCGGCAGAGATGTTCCTCTCAGGTTTCCCAACCCCCACACTACTGGTTCCTCTTCTTAAATATGTTCTCCCAGAGGCGCTGCCACCGTCACTCCCCTCCTAGAGGTGGGTCCGACATTTTGGCGCCTCCGACATTTGGGCGCGGGGAATTTTTCCGGCAGCTTCTTAAAGGGGCTGCCTCTGCAGCCCCCCTCCCCTGCCACCAAGGAAAACCACGCCACACAAACCCATAACAAATATAGTTTGCCAGAATTGTAATTTTCTTATTGAAAAGAGATGAAAAAGTTTTTTAGCCCTGAGAGTGTTGCTAGTGTACCCAGTTCTCTTCTGGGAGAGACCATATCTAGAGATAAGGTGTCCATCACTTTATCTACTCTGAAACTGGAAAAAAATGGCCTATAAATTGGTAATTCTGAGTCACATTTACATTTCTACTGGGAGCAAAACTAGAAAGCCAGCTATATAATACATCAAGGCAGGAACAAATTTAGTAGGAGACGGAAGAGCGTTACTAAAGGACTTTAAACTGCCCACGCACTCAGGTCTTTCTAAAGTAGTACTGCACTTTATCTCCAGATTTGCAAACCCTCCCAGCTGGAGGTAGGGAACTGAGGAGGATTTCAATGAACAGAACATGGTTTAATAGACTGAGAAGGAGGAACTCTAGTCCCTGTTTTCAACTCCGCATTTGGACAGCATTTTCTACATTTTCAGTCTGTGAACCTGTAAACATTTTGAAAAAAAAAGTTCCCAATATGCTTTTAGAAGTATTTGAGCCTATTTCCTAATACTGGTCTTTGCCAAGTGCAGTATCTTCACTTAATCTCAACTTCTCTAGCTTTGCCATTATCAAACTCTCAGATAACTGCACAGATATTAATGAGCCAACCCTGCCTGCCCATCATCATCATAATCTCGCTTTTCATTTTTTGCATCATTTCATAGAAGTCCCTAAACCGATTCACTTCATCAATCCAATATGTTTTCATTTCAAAGTACAGTTTGGTGATTTGAAGCGCTGGTAAACCAGGTCCCATATAAAAATGTCAGAAGTTGTGAAGTTGAATTACAGTCTTTGACCCAGCACTCATCTTCCAGAAAAGTTTTGCAGTTAGTGTTTTAAATGAATTTGGTCCTAATGATGCTTTATATAGTCAATTGACATACTTCTCTTAAAAAAATGTCAAACATGCTGGTGTGAGATCATTTGTATCTACTGTCTACATGTTGTGATAGACACATCTCTAACCAGGTCTTTTACAGCCAAGATGAATACAATATTCTACTATGCCTCCTCAACACTTATGAAAGGAGATATTTTCTTCTGATGGAATTTAAGATACATAAAAGAATCAAAAGAGGATTGGTACCAACTTTATGTAAGGCAATCATTGATGCTTCACCTAAAAAAAAACCCACCAAAAACAACCTACATGACACAAAATAAAACCAACAGTCTACAGGACATGTCTCATGGGGCAAAATGAATGGAAAGTTTTCAGTTTAAGACTTAAGTGAAGAACAACCCTCATTAGAGAGCATCATATGTAATGTTATGTTGAGATCTGGATGCAAATTGGCACAGTGACCCACCAGCTGCTTTATTTTCTTATGTTGGCTTGTGTGTTACGTCTGGGAGCAGTGATGTCTGGCTGTTCCACAAGGGATGAGCAGCCAGGAGCCAAGCACAGTAGCAAGGTGGGTGGGAGCATTGACCTCACTCACAGGAAGCCAGGGTGAGGGGCAGCAAGTCAGGGTCAGGATCAGGCCTGGAGACAGTGGTCAGGGTCAGATACAGTCCAGGGATGTGCAAGTCTGTAGCCACAAGACAGGTCAGGTCAAGCCAGAAAGCCCAGGCAGAGGTCCAGGTCAGGACTGGGGAGGCAGAAGACCAGACATAGACATAAATGCTGCACAGGCAGGAGCCTGTAGTAAGGGCTTAGCTTAAAATCAGCTCTAACCTGCTCTTCAGCTTACCTCACAACTGGTCTTCTCAGGATACAGCCCTTGGCTGCAGCCAGCTGAACTCCTTAACTCAGCCACAACTCCCAGGAGGCTGGAGCCTGCTCAGGACCCTGACAATAGAGTATCAAGTTGAATAAATGGTTTGGCAACTAGGTCAGGGGTCAAAATTAATCAATTGATATTTCTGAGGCATTTCATAGTTTTTACCAGTCCGTTCCTCTCTCATGTTGTTTTCATTTCATTAACAGACTATACAAAATATTTTGCTTCCAAACTAATACATGAAGCCGTTCAGTCCAAATGTCTGCAATGGAAGCACAAGACTCATAGCTGGTAAGACTTTATCTCACACAGCAACTGAGGAGGCCTTAACTACCATCCTAAAATACAGTCTTGTACTGTCACTATGGAAGTGGCCCTAACACTGAGATAAAAATTTTTCAGGAAGAGGGGTTTCCTTCACTTGAAATTCATGTATTCAAATAGATATTATTTGTGTTAGAACCCAGGTACCTTATCTGTTATGAAAATGCCCTGACCACCTCAGAGTGATCTGGAATAAATCTCAGTGTCTCACCTTTTGAAGCTGTTTGATTTGGAATACGATATTAAGTATGTATTGATCTTCAAGATGATAATTTTATAGCCTAGTGATTAAGGAGTCTTCACTGCTCCTGTACTACTTGGATGAATTTCATCAAATGAGTTGTCTCCATTACAGCTCTATGTATCTGTATCTAAGTTACTTAGGATCTCCTTATATCCACTTGACAGAAATTTGGCCCTGTTAAGGTGCAGTTCAGTTCTTCCTATAATTCATGTCTGTATTTCTCCAACTACTACAAGGACAGCCTAGGCTGATCAGCTCAGTAGAGCTGTCAAACTGTGACACGATGACGTTGTGTTTTAACTCCAGCCAGCAGCTAAGCCCCACGCAGCCACTTGTTCACTTCCTCCCAGTTGGATGGGGGAGAGAATTGGAAGAGTAAAAGCGAGAAAACTCATGGGTTGGCATAAAGACGACTAAACAGGTAAAGTAAAAGTTGCATGCACAAGCAAAGCAAGATAAGGCATACATTCACTGCTCCCCATCAGCAGGCAGATGTTCAGCCATCTCCAGGAAAGCAGGGGTCCATCACACGTAACAGTTACTTGGGAATACAAATGCCATAACTCCGAACGTCCCCCTCTTCCTTCTTCTTCCTCCAGCTTTATATGCTGAGCATGACGTCATATGGTCTGGAATATCCCTTTGGTCAGTTGGGGTCAGCTGTCCCAGCTGTGTCCCCTCCCAGCTTCTTGTGCACCCCCAGCCTACTTGCTGGTGGGGTGGGGTGAGGAGCAGAAAAGGCCTTGACTGTGCAAGCACTGCTCCGCAATAATGAATACATCGTTGTGTTATCAACACAAATCCGAAACACAGCACCATATGACCTATTATGAAGAAAATACACTGTATCCCAGCCAAAACTGGTATAAATTATTTCCATTCTAGGAGACATTCATGTCCCATTTCTTAACTTGATTCAGATCATCACTTTGCACTGAAGGCAGTAGCACAATCAGGAAGGAGTAAAGATGGAAAGTGTTCATTTCCCTCTACTGACATAAGTAGTTTTAGACTCTCTTTTCAAATATTGCGATATCCACAGTGAACTAGCCACTGAGAAAACACAGGTATAGATTACAAACCATATGATATATGTCAGATAAACTTCAAAAATACAGAAGATCTTTATTCAGGCTGCCTGTTTCTGGGTATATTTAGAAGCTGACCAGAAAGCAAAAAAGCAACCATTGTTCTGTTATTTCTTACCAGAAAGCAAAAGAGCAACCGTTGTCTTGTCATTTCTTACTTTTTTTTTTTTTTAATTCTGAAGGTGTATTTACTTTCTGTCTACTAATTATTTCCATTGCAGTGCATTTAGCCATACTCAAGGCAGAATTCCAGAATCCGCAGATAAGGAGTGAGAGGCAACAGTTTGCTTGAGCACACAAAGCAACTCAGTGTTATGTTAAGACAACATAGTATGTCGAGCCCTATTCCTGTGGTTTACACATTGGACTACATTCACTTTTCTTCCTTTTAGCCATACCAAAGTCACCAGTAAAATCAGTACACTCCAGAAACATATAATGACACATTTCTTTATCTTCTGACACAGCCATTAAAACAAAACAAAAAACACACACACCCTAAAAAAGAAACGGAATAATAAATGTTACTTACTACCTTCCATGATGCTCTGATTTCTGAAAACGGTAATTAGTAATAGAAAATTAAGTTCCTTCATCTCTTGGGAATGTCAGGTTTTAGCCTGAGTGTTCCTGGATGCATGTGAACTTGTGTGTGTATGTCCGCCATGTCTGTCTGTGTGCAAATCCCTGCAAAAGCAAGTTATTTGTCATCTGTCTCATCTACGCTAGTCTACACCATTTGCAAATATTTCTGATACTTTGCCATTGGAGAAGATTGTATACACAATAAAGCAAACAAGAGATTCTTCCTATGTGATATTAACATCCTATCTCTCAAGAATTACTGCCTGGCTATAAAATGGTTCACCCGTGAAACAGGAAAATTTAATACGATCAATTTTCTTCAGTGATATCCTGTTCAATGTTAAACTTCATCCATAGCAACAGTGATTCTAAATTCGTGCTTAGGGCTAGAGAACTGAGATGCTTTATCATTAGTGTTCAGCATGGCTAGACAGTTCTGTTGAAACCAATTATTAGAAATTGTTTCCATGTCCAAGTAAGCTGGGAAAAGTTAAGGTACTTGGGAAAGGGAAAAAAATATTGGATTCAGTTCTCTGCAGGAATTCCCAGTGACTAAATAACATATAACTCTGATAGCACTACTGTAATAGTTATCTTGGAAAAGGGAAAGGAACATCCACTTATCAAAGTGAACAGAATCTTCTCCCATTGTCACCAGGAGCTCCCAAACTTCCCTTTTCCCCACACTAGCAGGTATTCATGGTGTGTTAGGTTTGGCCAGCTGCAAAATGCCCACCAAGCTGCTCACTCCTCCCCCCAACAGGACAGAGGAAGAAAAAAGGATGGAAAAGCTCTGGGTTGAGAACAAGACAGGTCGCTTGCATAAGAGTTACTGTCATATGCAAACCAGACTCGAATTTGTGGAAAGTAGTTTAATTTACCGCCTGTTGTGGCTTAATCCCAGCCAGCAACTAAGCACCATGCAGCAGCTCACTCAGTTCCGCCCACCACGTGGGACAGGGGAGAGAATAGGAAGGAAAAAGGTAAAACTCATGGGTTGGCATAGGAACAGTTTAACAGATCAGAAAGGAAGAAACTAATAATGATAATAATAACAATAATAAAATAACAGTAATAATAACAGTATTGGAATATACAAAACAAGTGATGCACCATGCAGTCGCTCACCACTCACCAACCAGTGCCCAGTTAGTTCCTGAGCAGCCGTCCCCCAGGCCAACTCCCCGCAGTTTATATACTAGGCATGATGTCAGATGGTATGGAATATCCCTTTGGACAGTTTGGGTCAGCTGCCTTGACTGTGTCACCTCCCAAAATCCTGTGCCCCTCCAGGCTTCTTTCTGGCTGGGCATGAGAAGCTGAAAAATCCTTGGCTTAATCTAAACATTACTTAGAAACAACTGAAAACATCAGTGTGGTATCAACATTCTTCTCATACTTAAACCAAAACATAACATTGTACCAGCTACTGGAAAAAAAAATAACTCCATCCCAGCCAAAACCGGGACACTGCCAATTAATATACATTTCGGTACTGAGAAACGAACAAACAAACAAAATATTAAAACAACACATTGCTTCCACCCCTTTTTTATCACAGACACAACTCCTTCACTCCTTCCAATAAACAAACAAACAAACAAACAAATAAATATATAAAATGGGTAGTGGGAAACAAAAAGATGAAATAGATTTGGCTAGTGACAAACAAAACCAAAATTAAAACACTTTCCCCCTCCCCCTTTCCCAGGCCCACCTTAACCCCTTCACTCCCAACTCCTCTCCCCACGAGAGGTGCAGGAGGTGGGGATGGGGGTTGCGGTCAGTCCATCACAGACCCTGCTGGACGCTCCTCCCTCCTCACACATCTCCCTGCTCCAGCGCGGGCCCTTCCCCAGGCTGCAGTCCTTCAGGGACAACCTGCTCCCGCCCGGGCTCTCCACGGCCGCAGCTCCTGCAGGAAATATCCCCCTGCTGCAGCATGGGGCCCTCCCCGGGCTGCAGGGTGGGTCTCTGCTCCAGCGGGGTCTCTCCAGGGCTTCAGGGGATCCCTGCTGTTGGCCTGCAGCACCCCCTGCCCTCCTCCTCCTCCTCCTCCTGCTCCGGGCTGGGGGTCCCTCTGCTGCTGCTCCCTCCTTGGCTTCCTTCTCCTCTGCCTGTGCCACCTTTGGCCCTTTCTGAAACCTGTTTTCCCCCAGGCACCCCCAGCTTGGCTGAGGGGCTCAGCTGTGTCCTGCAGTGGGGCTGTTGGAGCCAGCTGGAACTGGCTGTGTTCGGCATGGGGCAGCTCCAGCTTCCCTCACAGAGGCCCGACCTGAAGAGCCCCGCTGCCAGCACCTGGGCATCGACACCCAATACAATAGTTAAGAAAATAAACCTGTAGAAAAGCACACAGGTGTACAAAATAATCAACTAAACCAGTTCTGAACTCTGTATCCACACTGTTGATTACAACAGGCCAGAGTGAACTGCTAGACTGTGTGCCAAAAGAAGACATATATTTCATGCTCTCCTGCATTTCAGAAAAGATCAGGCTACTTGACTAACTTGAGTTTATCTGGAAGCAAGTGTCTGACCCTGTAACGCACACTTATGTGAACAGCTGTAATAGGAGTATCTTCCCACTACGAACTATCTGACCTCTAACTTTATGAAGCTTATCTGCCACTGTATTGTTTACTTAGTTGTGTGAAGTCTGGGCACACAGGATATGACTATTAGAAAGTCCTTGCCTGCAACTTCACAATTTCACTGTTCAAAGGATTTCTGAAAATCCAATATCTAGAGTGTGTTGGGTCTTCTTGTTGGACACTGTCATAGATCTCCAGTATGATAGTGAGGCATAATTTCCCTTTACAAAACCTGCACTGACTCTTTCCTCCTGCCTAAATCTGTGGTTTCTAGCCAGATAGCAAAGTCCACATTTCCAGTCTTGAGGACATGCCTATAAAATGCACATTGTGAATATTTGCCTCTTTCAGGGAAATACTAGCTTTTTCCACTTAGATTCACAACCAAGATTTTTTAAAAATTAAATGTCTAATCAAGTGTCTCCTTGCCTGTAATTAAAAAAAAAAACAAAAAAAAAAAAGAAGGAAGAAGCAGCAGATAGGGTATATCCTACTGTATTCAATAGTCCATTGCTTGAAACATTCAGCTGATGTATGGGAAGAGTTTTATATGCTTCTTTTGACTATTTTCAGCACTGTAGTATTTGCAAAATGTCCTATGCAGGTATAGTGTATTTGAGAATAATGATTTTCCTCTTCCTCTTAGCTGAACTGCAGTATTTTCCTTTAATACTCTTAGAGAAATATACTCTATTATTTCATAGCTTAGTGGTTAGCAGTGTTCAAGTGAAACTCTCTGTCCTTGCCCTTGTTGGGTATGTCAGGCAATACAGAACAGTTTCAACAAGGAGATAAAGAAAAACAAGAGTTCATAATGTCTTACATTTTGATTGTGACTCCAGTTTTCACGAAAGTCAAAACACTGGGTTTATATTCCCCTAAAGAAGAAAGTGACTTGCATTTCTCAAGTCATAAGTCTATACTCATAAGTGAGATGCATTTATTTGTTCATTGCCACATACTGCATGAGTTACATATGGAAGTTATGACACTGAGTAACCCAGGGGAGGAAACTCAGTACTAGCGATGTGTATCTGCATATATGTTCAAGTAACAAAATTGGGATTGTCTAAGACATTTTACTGGCCAAAAGCTGATCACATGGAAATGAATAAATAACCTCAGGATAATGGGGAGAATTGTTTTGTTCCTTTTGAATTTTGGTTCTTGAAAAAACAGCTAAGTGTTAGTTTATTGTATAGTGTTAACGTAAAATAATTTACTGAAGTAAGTAAATTCAGACAGAGAAGAAAGAATATTCCTCTAACATCACCAAAATTTGAGCTATGGCATCTGTTTCCTTGTCTACACAACTCTTTCCAGGTTATAGTCAGAAAATACTTTGAGTATTCCTGAATACATAGTAGTTATTTCTATGAGAAAGTAAATAACTTAGTTAACTAATCTTCATGGTGAACTTGACCACCTTAAATTCCTTGCTTAGCTATATCCTCCTTTCAGAAGCAGTTCATGTGATTTTCTACCATTTCTGTTTCTCCAAGATTTTCATGTCTACTCAGTCTTTTTTCTCAAGTAATCTTTAAATAACCCAGGAAATGTAAACCAGCTTCAACACAAGAAGCCAATCTGCTGGTGGAAACATGTACCTAGCCAGTGGTAAGGGAAGCCACATCAACCATAGCTGAAGTCTAATCTTCAAAGGACTATAGAAGGTGTTGAAGTGAGTGCTTGGACCCTAACGGTGTAAGCTTTAGAGCAAAGAGGGCTTTCTTGACTTTAAGTTCAGGTATTCTTTTCACTTTGAGAGCTCATGCTTAATCTAATGTTCCTTGTGGACCCCATTTCAAAGTGTTTAACTGTCCATATTCACCTTCTGAGAAGTGTTTTGGGGCCTTATTCCCTTCACTGAATTAACAGAGCAGCTGTTTGAATGCTCTGTAGATAATTTCTGTTTTGTATGCCCTAAAACCTGTGCTTGATGCAGACTCGTTTTTCCTGAGACATTACTCAGGACTTGGGCTAAGGAACTCGGAGGTAAACCTCTGTTTCATAATGAAGATGTAACCTATCGCACAGAGTTTATCCTGTGCCAAGCATGCATGTGTTTAAGTAAGTCATGGTTATGGACCCAAGCACCTGAGCTGTGTGTAAACTCATCTTCAGTACAGGTCACTTCTCTCACACTGGCTTACTTCACTGCTAAGATGTGGAAAAAAAA